>JAOVVI020006701.1:0-15410 GCA_028571085.2 Nepenthes alata | reverse complement strand
TCGTGATGAATATGAACTTGGCCAAAACTTGCCTAATTGAAGGGCATGATACAATAATACGACTGAATATGCCTATAAGTTACCGATAAGTTACCTATTGAAATCCGAATTGAATTGATATGTGTTTAATTCTTGTTTAGTTTTGAGGTCATGCCCATTCCATTTTGAGATTTTGTCCTCCTTAGGGATAGCTATAAAACATATTGATTTCTAGTCCCATCTTGCCTTTTTAATGCATCTTGAAAAGAGAATGAAACTTTCTCACTTTAAGTAGGAGGTTGCTATACATTTCTCGTCACAACATAGTTTTCAATAAAGAAGGGATTGCACTGTTATAAAAAGAGCATTGGTATGTATTTTCATAAGTGACATTATTGTTGAAGTTTTGATGTCAGGTTTGTTCCTCTTTGATATATTATCTATTTTTTATTGGGGCAAAAGGGGTTGGTCGGATAGGAATACACAATGAGGAAGAGAAGAGGAATACATAAGTTTTACGTGCCAATAAGTACATTCTCGGACACAAACAACACAATAGCACGTCCACACAGGAGTGACTCCAACAAATTTTCCTTTATGATTGTGGAGAGTCAAAATCCGTTAACCTAGCCAAACTAAAGCAAACCTCAGTCTTTTCTTTTGGCAAAATTTTTATCATCATGTCCGTCCTATTTTTCTCTGTACCAACTTTTTTAAGTGACATCAATCCTGCTTCCATAACATCCCTTACCCAATGATATCAAATATTTATGTGTTTCGATCTTGAGGAAAAAGATGAATTCTTACAGAAATGTATAACACTCTAGGTATCACAAAATATTACATACTTTCCCTGCCTGAAGTTTAATTCTTGGATAAATTTTTTCATCTACAATATCTCTTTGCAAATCTCTATCATTGTAATAAACTTAGCCTCAATAGTCGAGAGGACAACGTATTTTTGCAACTTCGACTGCCACGAGACTGTCCCTCCAGCATATTTGACCAAATAATCCAAAGTTGACTTTTGGGAGTCAACGTCTCCTGCCATATCAACATTGGAGTATCCCACCAAATGAGACTTATCATTTTCAAGATATAGACACATTTTAAAAGTTTCTCGGATATATCTTATTATCCATTTCACTGTGAACTAATGCTCTCTTCTAGGATTGGATAGAAATCAGCTGGCAATGCAGACGACATGTGCAATGTCTGGCCACGTACACACCATAACGTACATTAGGCTGCAAACAGTTGAGGAGTTGGGACACCTTTCATGCTGGCCTTTTCTCTATCAGTAAAAGGATTGTGTCGACTACTCAGTCTGAAATTGTTGGTCAGTGGGGCGTTTACTAGCTTGGATTTATCCATGTTAAAACGTTGAAATACTTTTTCAATATAGCTCTCTTTGGATAGCCATAACTTCTTGTTCTTCTGGTCATAAAATATTTTAATCCCCAAAATTTACTTCGCCAGTCCCAAGTCCTTCATGACAAATGATTGTCCAAACTGCTTTTTCAATTCCCTGATCCGAGCACGTTGTGTTCGACGATCAATATATCATTCACATAAAGGAGAAGGTTGACAAAGTCGTTATCGAAAAATCTTTGTATAAATACATAGTGGTCAAAAGTTATCTTTCTGTATCATGGGCTGACCATGACATATTTAAACTTCTAATACCACTATCTTGGAGCATACTTTAGTCAGTACAAACTTTTTTTTAGACGACATACTAGCCGTTCCTTCCCTTTGACAGCAAAGCCTTCTAGTTGTTCTATATAAATTTTCTCCTCAAGATTACCATAGAGAAATGTTGTCCAGATATCCAACTGCTTTACATTCAGATCCAAAGTAATAGCCAAACCGAGCATAATCCTTATTAAGGATATCTTTACTACAATGGCAAATATCTCGTCATAATCAATGTCCTTTATTTGATTAAAGTCTTTTACCACCAGTCGTACATTGTACCTAGGCTGTATGATATTTTCATCTGTCTCCAAACGGAAGATCCATTTATTCTTTAGAACTCTTTTTCCCTTAGACAGTTTGGCCAAGTCAAACATATAATTCTCATGTAGAGAGTTTATTTCATCTTGCATGGCTTCCAGCTATCTCTACTTATTCTCATCCTTTATAGCTTCATCAAAATCTTCAGGCTCACCTGTATCAGTGAGTAGAACATACTCATCGGATGACAGGCGAACGAACGGTCTCTTATTTCTTGTGAAGCGTCGGACAGGAACCTCCTCAGCCTCTTTAGTCGGTTTAGGAATGACTTCATTTTCCTTTTCATTTGGTGCCACGCCTTCTTCATTACTCTTCTCGGCCACTCCTAGGCCACCCCTTCATTACTCTCCTCGGCCACTCCTGGGCCATCGACCTCATAGTAAAGAGGTATCAGACGGACAGCATCAACACTTATTTTGTTCGTCCGATCATCATCAGATATAGTCTTTTTACAAATATCTTCAATTGTTTCACCTTCAACAAAGATCACATTCCTTGACCGTACAAGTTTCTTCTTAACTGAGTTATAGAATCTGTATCCCAATTCATCTTTTCTGTAACCGAGAAAGACGCATTGCTTCATATTTGGCTCAAATTTAGTCATCTTATCCTTCGGGACATGAAAAAATGTCTTATAACTAAATGTCCGAAAATGATTATAAGAAGGCTCATTTTCAGTCCATATCTTCTCTGGGATTTCACCATTTAAGAGTCTACTGGGCGACCTATTGATGATAGAGACTGTCATCTTTAAAGCTTCTGCCCAGGAAGCTTTGCCTCAGAAAGTAAGCATCTGACCCTTTTCAAGAGCGTGCGGTTCATCTGCTTGACCACTCCATTCAACTATGATGTCTTTGGTGGCGTCTTCTAATACATTATGCAATGCTTTCTGCAATAGGTATCAAATGCTCTAATGTACTATCCATCATTATCATTTGAAATGATCTTTAACCTCTTTCCTGTCTGTCATTCCACTAGAGCATGAAAATACTTAAAAGTATCGAAGATTTGGTCCTTGGTCTTAAGTGGGTAAACTCACAATTTTCTTGAGCGATCATCAATAAACGACACAAAGTATTGGGCCCCCCCGAATGACTTTTTTTTGAATGGTCCATACACATCAATGTGAACCAGGTCAAGCAGTTATGCCTTCATAGATGACGAGTCCCCTTGGAACGAGACCCTTTTTTACTTTTTTGCCATGCAGCGAAGACAAGTCCTCGGTCCATCTTCCTTCATTGCTAGAATAAGACCCTTCTTGACCAAATGATATAATCCATTTTCACTCACGTGGCACGGCCAATGGTGCCATAGATCCGAGGACTCATCACTGCTTGTCGCATACACATTTCCGGCCACAGCAAACGTCTTCATTGCATACAGACTGCTGCTCTTCTGTCCTCGGGCAACAACCAAAGATCATCTAGTCAACTTCTATCTTCCTTCATAAAAGGTATTGCAATAACCTTCATCATCAAGTCTGACAGCTGAAATTATGTTCAGCTGGATATCAAGAACATGTTGTACATCTTTCAACAGTAACCTTGTCCCATTGTTGGTGACCAGCAATGCGTCACCTCTGCCAACAACTGAAGACATTCCTTCATTTTTTATCCTTATTACTCCGAAGTCTCCCAGAATATAAGAAGTAAACAGTCCCCTTCTGAACGTGGCATGTAGAGAAGCACCCGTATCTATCACTCAGTCAGACTTGTGATCCATCATGCTCATTACATCGTCCATTTCACTGGTTAATAGGAGATCCCCTTCTGTAACTATTGAAACCGAGGTCTTTTCTTTACCTCGTCCATTTTCTACTTTATTTTTTCTTACAGCGTTTTCACGCTTTCACTTGTAGTAGTGTTTCTTGATGTAGTTTTTTTTACTACAATGATGACACTCAACGTTTTAAAACCTTGAACGGGGCTTACTGCGACCCTTTTCACCATACTTTTGGCCGCATCACTTACTTTTTTCCTGTAACTCAGTTAAGAGCCTCATAGTGGGAAGAAGTGGAGGTCCCTTGAGACGAACTTGCTTGATTCATAAGTAAGGATGCAACGACCTCGTCCAATTTAAGCGTATCCTTCCCGAACAGTAAGATTGTCACAATGTGGTCATATGAGGCTGGCAAAGAAGCCAGCAATACCAACGCATTATCCTGCTCATTGATTTCCTCATCAAGGGCTGATATCTGTGTCACGATCCTATTGAACTCGTCCAGATACTTTTCAAAGCTTGCCCCCTCGGTCAGACAAAGTCCATGAAATTACTTCTTTACATGCAGCCTTGTTGTTAAGAACTTGGATTTATACCTACTTTCAAGCTTCTCCCAAACCTCAGTCGAGTCTGACAAGTCGAGGACCTCCTGCAGTGTGTTGTCCGCCAAACACAATTTGATAGTACAATTTGCAAGATCTCTTTTGTATTTCCATTCCTCCTCGGTCAAATTCTCAAACTTCTCATTCTTCTTTCTCAGCGCTTTCACCGTTTCTTATTGGGTCAAGATGTGCTTCACCCTTTTCTGCCAAATGATAAAGTTATCTTATCCATTGAACTGCTTCACACTAAATGGTAAATTCTTCAATGAGGACGCCATTCAATTGAAAATTCTCAAATCTCATTCTGAGATCACTTGTTGGGACAAAAGGGGTTGGTCGGATAGGACTGCACACAATGAGGGAGAGAAGAGGAACACAAGTTTTTATGTGTCAAGAAGTACATCCTCAGACACAAAGAGCACAACAGCACGTCTACACGGGAGTGACCCCAACATTTTTTGGGTAGGTATAAGATGCATTAGTCTTAATCCCTATTTCGTACTCTTTTATTTTTTAAAAGACATTTTAAATGTTGCAAAAAGTCTTTTTACTTATAAGTAGGAGATTAACCTTCCTTTTTTTTTTTAACAAATGTGAGACAATTTACACTAACAATATTTTAAAGAGAGAATTTTTGGTTTCTTTTTTTTTTTTATGTAAATTACTTTTGGCTTCTAAGAAGTCGACCATATTTTCGAGGATGCTTGAGAACCCCCGTGTATATTGCAGTTTCCTTTTGTCTCCTCTTCTGGAGGTTTTACATATCCTCCTAAAAGCACTTTTTTTTTTTTTTTTTTTTTTGTGGGTGTTCAAATAACAGAAATGAACTAGGAATAATAGGAAAAAAAAAGGTGATAAAAAGAATACGGAAAAACTCCAATAGGTAAATATTTGGACTTGTGATATGCGGTAGCGTGCTGATTTTTATTGCATAATTAATCCAATAGAAATGCATCATTTCATGCTAAAGAAAGAGGTAACTCAGTGTATAAGATTCTCAAACCGTATGGTGCAGCGTTAACCCTATGTTATAGAGAGCGTATAACGACTGAGCCCACACTCTTTCGATTATGCTCTAATAATTTTATCAATACTTCCTATTTGACTCCCAATGTTATTTTGTTTGAATGTGAATCATCCAATAAATAAGACTTGACTATGTATAACTACAACTAATTCATATAAGATTTTGCCTGAAAATTATACCAGATAAGAACTTCACAAAAAAAACCCAGGACGCCGAATCTGCTGTTGTTCATTTTCTCATCGTGACAATGGTGGTGAGGACAACGATCAAAAAGAGCGAAACACGAATGACTGTTCAAAAATTTCCCCCAGAAAACGAACTGGGGTTCCTTTTCTACTGTAATACATATGACACCAGTAGTTACCAATGTCAATTTGGTACAGATTACTAAAATGCTACACACTGCCTCCACGTTTAGCGATGAATGGGGAATAAAATTGCTACACAAGTGAGAAAGGATGAACACTTTTTGACCAATTTGAGGACGGAGAATATTATTTCTCACCTTATCAAGTAAGTGTTTACTAAGCCAGCCAGCTTTTCCTTGTGTCAATGACAGTAAGCACTGTGTCGAATTCAGAGAAAGAACATCCACAAGGATTAGTGGAGAACCGGCTGTCTGCGTGCAATGTTTAGTGCCATTTTCAATCTACTCTGCGGCTTCCTGATGAACGTGGTTCTCCTCTGACCTGTGATGGAACAACTTAGCTATTGCTCTCCGTTCACAGTCCTGCCATTCCATGTATAACATGTCAATTCTTGTCACTGAGCAGCTCTTTTTGTCATGGCAAAGAAAAGGCCATTTTGAAAATGATGCTATTGGTATAAAAATTAAGTTTTTCAAAAAATGAGAAAGCTAAAATAGACTAGTAGAGTCACTAACAAATAAGATAAAAAACGATGACGTTCATATGATTTAAGGCTTCATTGATATTGCTGAAATCAAATGATTTTCCCAGCATAAAACTTTTGTTCAATTTTTTGCATGCAAGGTAACACAGCATTTTCTCACCTTGAACATGTTGAGATGAAATGGTTTGCCAGGATTCTTCTTTCTCAGTTTCTGGTATGTATATGCAAAGCTTAGCTGATCCCGAGGGGTAAAACGATCAACCTCGTTGAACCAGAGACAAGAAAACAAGTTTGACATTGGAGTGTGTGCCCTTATGATAAAGGACCCTTCGGGTACATCTATTGGGAACATAATAAAGAGTGTCAGAAAATGAAAGGGCTGGATTGATACTGCAAGTTTCCCAACAAAATCGACATAAAAAAATAAAAAAGGAAGAAGAAGAATTGAAGATGAACTAATCCAAAAAACATAAAATAAAGTAATGAGTAGAACCAAACAAAATTGACATACTGCTGGGAAGCATCTTGTTTGGATCTGAGGCATTGAATCTCTTTAACCCGTCAGCCTGATAGAATGCAAATTGTTGGTCGATGATGGTATGGTTATACTTATTAAGCTTTTTATTCTGCGCCACCTCTTCCCACACGCAATGTCGATCATAGTGATTAGAAATTGCATATTCATGACCTTTTCTCCATAAAAAGTACTCCAGTATGAGAAGAGGGTCATGTTGAAGGCGTAATTTGCTATCCAACCAGATTGAATATCTGTCCACATTGCAGCATACTTAAAGACAGAGAGCCAAAGCACAATAAGGGCATAACAAATAGATCCAATATTGTCGAAGACACTGGGTGAGCTAAGGCGCTAAAGCTCCCTATTGCCCGAGGTGCTAGGCACTACGTGAAGTGCTCACCCAACGCAAGTGAGAGCTAATTTAAATATACGTTTACAAACTGTGTAGAAAAATATTAATCAATGATTAAACAATTGAAAGCAATAATAAATATACATATATAAATAAATATTACGTCATTATACATAACATAATCAATAAAAACAGTAACCTATAAGATGTATCTTCTAGCTTATATACAATCCTAAAATGCTCGAATTCTAATCATTATCAAAATCCATCACATCATCCTCATCATCATCAAATAAGCTCTCATCTAATCCATCATAAGATTTATAGCCATCAATGCTTTCTTCTATTTCCTCTTAATCACCCTCTTCCTCCTCCACTCTTATTGCTCTAGAATTTGAATCCTTTGTACCCATTCTCTAGAACTCCAAGCCTTTGCCTTTGTTTTAAATTTGTTATTCATGACATCAACCAACAATGAAGATAATAAAGATGGTGATTTTGTGTGGTATGAATGAAATGGCAGATAAAGGGGTTGTGTTGTGTATAATGTGGTGATAAGAGGACAAAAAGAATTTAAAAAAAATACAAAATTGTAAAGTTTTTTAATAGGCTAGGGATATTTTAAGAAAACTAATAAAAATTTATATTAAAAAAAGTGGGTGCCTGATTGCCTTGTTTCGGGTGCTAGGAAAGCGCCTTTTCATTTCACCTTGTCCAGACATGATCCAGGCGCCCGTGCCTCATCTTGCCTCACCTGAGTACCAAAACGAGTACCCGAAATGCCTTTGACAACACTGGTAGATCCACAAGTCTAACGAATGAGGATCATGTCAGCTCCCTTCATACACCCTCCAATTTGTCGTCGATCCAAGGAAACCGCTTCCAAGGAAGAGAGATGAAAAGCATACTCCTTACCTCGCGAATGTCTCTCCGCTCATTCTGTGTTCAATGCTCATGTGGATCATGGTAGTTGTCTAGTGTGCATGGGACTAACATTCTGAGTAATGCTTAGACATATAAGAACACCAAGTTATTCTGCTTTATGTATTAGACTTCAAGTATCCTGTAATTATTGCTCTTAGTTTCACATTATGATGCTCTAGAAGAGCTTCAACACTAGTCTAGCCAATCATACGAGTATTTGTGATTGCGTTGGCCACATCTGGGATACGATATGAATAATTATGTTTGCTTCAGCCACACCCTTTAAGGAAAAGGCAAAATGTAATGACGCAATGACCTTTTAAGAGAAAGGGAACATCCAATTTACAAGGGCATAAATTAAGGTCTGGATCAATCTTATCATTATGTAGTGGTGACACTATTTTGATTACTAGAACCTATAATGGATCAATCTTATTATTATGTCAAAAACCCATCTTCAAATGTAGAATTAACAATAATGAGAAAAAAGTGTAGAATATATGTATGTATGTATTGTATTGTATTATATTATATTATATGTATGTATGTATGTCGATGGTGACATGCCAGGACATCTGATGATGCAATAAAAATTCATATCCTTACCTTGCTGAAGTGAAGAGACGATGGGACAAAAGCTTTGGTATCTTCCCTACTCTCCGCATGTCACTATAAGGGAGATTTTTCACTACCACAATCTTCCACAACCCAATGAAGCCCGTTCTATCAGGCATTTGACCTTCCAAAGTAAGTGTTTCCAAAGTCACTGGATCCATAAACATGACAAAACAAACATTTTTCCTTGACAAGCGAGAGACCTGGAATAAAATAGAAATGTAAGCCACAACTTTATCATCCTCCAAGAAGTACGCATGAACACACAGGTCACTAATGCACCATACCGTTTTGCCAGTTGGTGATCTCAAGCGATCAGAATTTCCAAAGATGCAAGATGCGACAGCAATGTGGCATCTACTCATATATCTAGCATCATCGTTTCCCAGGTCAAATCCTGTACTCGGATACCCCTTAGGACCTTTAACAAAGCCACAATTTATTTTTTGATCACGTGCAATAAAAGATTCTTCACGTTCCCTGAAGCTTAGATGCCCACCAAATCTGGGTTCCCAGTGCTCTACTCCAGCAGGCTTCTGTTCGATTGCTGTATACCGCAAGGAAAATCTTGCAAATTTTCTACTTTCTGGAGGCTCTACAAGTTGTGCAGTAGAGTTCAGGAATTTTAGGTCACAAGTGGAAGCTGTAGAAATCAACATCATATTTCAGGACAATGTATCCCTGTTATAATCAAAGTTATAAAAAAGATATGCACATAACTTGCATTTGACCATGCCAATAGGTGACAGCCCCTGATATGGTCAAAAACACTATTTGACAGTATCAGTCCAAGCATATGATTTTCTTACTATACAGGCTTAGAAAGCAGTTCGATCCACAATGTAAATAGATGCAGAAATGTTACTAATTGCTGTCATAAGATGTGAAGGCAGAGTTTGGGGATATTAAACTCAGGCCAAATGGGTACCGTACCCTCAATTCCACATTGATACAACAAATTCAATCAAAAATAAAATGGTTAAAATTTTCTTGGCATTATCATTGCATCAGTTTGCACAACATTTTGACAATTTTTCTCTCTGCTCAAACCATGATCCCAATACATCAGTAAATAAGCGTCCTACATAAATATGACATTGCCAGAAGCTACTTTACCATAAGAAGTTAAAAATTATTGGCCCACAGATACATCTATCGCACTTCAAGAAATTATATATATAAGCACACCTCATTGCCATTGGCACTATACAGGACGAGACGAAAATATGGCTATAATTTGAGTTACAACAACAAAATGAACTGTTGGTTAACTAGCTGTGGAAACACTGTAGGGCATAATAACAATTGAGCCCCTATTAGTAATTTAAGGCAGAGGACATAAAAGAACAAGAGATGACTTACCGGAAAATTTATGGTGCTTTACTTTTTTCCTTGATGCTGACCGCCTGTGAGAACTAGACTTCACAGTTGATCGCCCAGCAATGTTGGCCTGTCCAGACTTGGCATTCACATTATCTGAACTTACCCATAATGATTTATTGGAGACTTCGCCGGCAACCTCATCAGTTATATTCCGTGTTTTCTCAGCATTATAAGACAAGTGGGAAATGTTTTCAGAGTGCGACTCTGGTAGATCAGAATTGGCTTCATTTTCATGCCGAATTTCTTCATAGTCTTCCATTTGATCATCATGTGAATCAATCCCATAATCATATTCATCATCTATATCAATATCCTCATTTTCCATATTTGAATTCCCATCATGAGAAATACGATCTCCTTCCTCGTTTTCTTCATTTGATTGGCCAGCATTCTTTAAGGAAGCCTCATATTTTTCTTCGTACATCTTTAAATCATTGCGCCCAGCTTCATTGTACAAACCAAAACCTTGTAGATTAGTTCCCTTCATCATATTATTGCTGGGGGTCTTCCGGCTTGCATTCTTCCCTCTCAATGCAACACGACCCTTCCCTGTTTCATCCCTATTTGCCATGCTACCCTTATCCACAACATCCTCATTGTAATCTTCATCTCTCCTCCTATCATCGCCATCCCAATACCTTGAATCACGACCATGAGCAACTGAGCCATGGCCAAACTTGACTTGAGCGGTATTTATTCTTGACACATTGGAAAGAAAATCTTGGTCATTTTTGAACTCATCATCTTGGCCATTGCTAGTATTAATACCTGAATCAGCTTAATGATAGTCAACAATTGTTCAAATAGTTATTTACACTACCATTTATAATAGAGGTGGAGAACACATGGAGACTGGCAGCTAAGCAGTTTCAATTATGTGCCCTCACCCAAAACAGTAAAAGTGTCCATACCAGACGCTAGAATATATCATCCTGAGCCATTGGCAGTCAGTTTGATTTACTAACAGAAAACAATACATATACGTATGAATTAATTACAGAAGTTTAATTCCATAAATCATCCAAATTTAAATGAAGAGTCTCAATAAACTGAATCACGACCTAAGATTAAAATCCTTAGCATTATCTCCACAGATATTCACGATTCCTGAAAGAATTGAACTTCAGCAACTAGTGTGCACTGTTTTGGAAAAGGGAAAGATCCACTGGAACTTTTATCAGGTATAAATGTCAGGCGTAATTCAGCAAAATTCTTGTTGTCTGAGGTCTTCTGCAGCAAAATTACAAAACTCGAAATATTTTCCGATCCCTCTATTCAACTATGTCCGTAACTATAGTTCGAGTTTTATTTTCCATCCCATTTCTTCTTTTCAACAGCATCCACATTACTAAAATTTAATTATCCAATGTTCCCGCATTGCTCAGGCAGCCACACAAAAACTACAACTCTCGCATCAAACAAATCCAAGTCAAAGACAGTGCAATCAAATACCTAACCAAAGAAAATAAAAAGAATCACAAATCAGACAATCGTAATGACCTTTATCTCTAGGGAGGTAAACAATAGCTAAGGCACTAACGGCAAGCACGAGGCAAAGAATCAAAACAACGGTGCCGATGGAGATCTTGCGACTCTTGTGACCAAATCGCCGCATTCGAGGCTGCTTGTGGGGAGCTCGAATGCCAATCGAGACGTGTTCGGAGCCGCCGTTTCCGCAATATTTCTGGTCATGGCTTTGCACCCCGGATCGATCGAACCCTGATTGCCTGTACTGAGCCATTCGCGCATTGTTCACTTTCTCTACGTATAGCTAAGGTGGCGTAAAATTGCAGTTAAAAAATCGCGAATTTTCAGGAGGTTGTCGTTATATTCGATCAAGTCGTCGGATCCTGACTTGACACAACGACGGAGAAAGAGGGTGGACGGAAGCATATATAGAGAGAGAGGGCAGCGATTGTTGGGCGAGTAACATGAAGATTTTGTAGGAGACTACAGTTGTTAGATCTTGCTACCACAGAGAGATTTTATAGTTCTTGCAATTTGAACGTGGTCACGAGAGAGAGAGAGAGAGATAGAGAGAGACAGCAGGTGGTTTCTAATAATGGGGGGGGGGGGATGCGAGATTTGTCGCCGGCGATCGGAGTGTCTGTTACGACAGAATGTCACCGGCAACGGCGCTCCTTGTTTGGTTGATTACCAAACTATACGAAGATGTTTGATCTGAAACTAAACCTTATTTTTTATTTTTTATTTTTATTTTTTGGTACGTATGCAAATCTTGTTATGTTACATGATAACTTTTATTTTTATTTTTATAAATTTAATAATTAAATAGTGATGCGTCATTGGATCCGAATTTTGAACAAATTCGGGCTGATCCGCTTGGCGTGATTCCGGCTCCGTTCACCCAATTAGGATCCTGCACACCACTAAAACAAACAAGAGGTCAGCGTGTCGACGGGAAGTTGTCCCACCGAAAACACTCCGATGCTCAAGTCAGTAAACGGCATTCGAAAATCAGAAGGTAACTGAAATTGAGAATCAAAAAAGAGAGCGAGAGAGTGTGTGTGGATCTCCAGATAAAAGAGATACAAGGTCGTCGTCTTGAATCTGAATGGTGGGGAGTCAGTAAACGGCTGTCAGGAGCACGTTGTTTGCCTTAGATTTTTTGAGTATCAGTAGACAGTAGAGAATTATCTCCAAGTATTCATGCGTAAATGTTTGTGTGCCTGGAATGAGAATTCTAGAGTTTATTTACAGTTGACAGTTGATAGTTGACAATGTGATATCCCTCCTTTGGAAGGAGTGCTCCCTTGCGTGATTCCTGGTTGGCCTGCCTTTCAGAGTTGATGCCGGTTACCTGATAGACCGAGATAGTTTCCTTCCGTGGCGATCAGCGACTTTCCTAATTACCCACCTTCTTTCTGTGTATTTTATCGTTGAAATTCCCAGTTGGTAGGAAATTGGAAAAATCTGACGCTTTCCTTACATGAAGGGCGCTGATTTTGTCAATGTCCATTTTGGGAGCCAGTTGGGATCGTGAAAGATATTGGGAGAGCCGTTGCTGGCCGTCTGATGGATCGCGGGTTCAAGTGGACCAGATCCATAACTGTAGAAAAAACCATTGTTGAGCCCAATGTATAGTACGCAGACGGTCAACGTTTGAGTTGACCGTCTGTGTGCGCGTTGGACGTCCGGACGATCAACTCCAGCGTTGATCGTCTTAGGCCTTTTAGCTTTTGGGCTCATTCTCCAACTGGGCCATTAACGAGTTGACCGTCCTTTTTAAACATTCGTTGACTTTGGACCAATCCATTTTTGATATACCGATCAAATAGTATTTCAATAACTTACACTACAAGGAAATAATACGATGGATTGAGCTTAAAGCCCTTGCTCGACAACGTTCAATTCAGTGTATTCGAAGACGATGAAAAAAATATTTTTGTTTTTTTGTTTTTGTAACACAGTAATTTTGATTTTTTTTTATTTTTAAATTTTGTTCTTAAGATTTTTTATTGTTATTTTGTAATTGATTTTGTTATGTTAAAACAATCAAATTGAGTATATTTTTAGCCATCTATTAATATATGTAATGCCGAATAATTTTAAAAGTGAAAAAAATATATCTGATTATTTTACCTTGTATTTGTGATAAGGTTTAATAGATAAATTATAAAATTCAAAAAAAAATTCAAAATGTTAAATATGAATGATTTGAATTAATAAAAAGTCAAATAATGACATTTTTAAGCCGGGAAACAAACAAGCTATCTCGATATAGAGTTGTCAATATGTTAATTCATCTTGTTAGAATATGTTGGGTTCTAATATAAGAGTCTATAAAACACGGCGCAATGACGAGGCCCAATGACGTGCCCACCGACCCGACGACCTTCTAACAGACGAAAACAGCCTTGACATTTCCGTACAATAAGCTAAAATGATAGAGTATGTTAGTTCAGTTAGCTCACAGTATCCAAGGGACCCGAGAACCTCAGACGTTCCTTCAAGTCTCATCTCAAGTCTGAGATGTTAGAAAAAATCCGATGACCTTTCACGAGGAGACACAGATCCTCCAAGTCATGGAGAAAGAAATTAACGTCCGAGAGCTGCCTCCTTCAAACGAGTCCGCGGACTCACAAAGGGACGAGACACGCCACGCGAGGACGATGACCATTTCGCACACGGCCGTGAGCGTCAACTAAACGACTTCGCTGTTCCCAAGAAGCATGCACCATTATGAAAAGCACCAATGGCTCTTAACACGCCGTATCAGCAGGGATGCGTCCCTAACACGCCATATCCGCAGGGCAGACGTCGCATCCAAGGGCTGGTGACAGGTGTTCCTGACACGTTTGGCACAGCCGACAGGGTAGGTGGACAACCTCCTAACCATACGCAGGCTGCTACGTGTCCTCTCCCCCAACAACACAATTTTTTCCTACAAATACATAGCAAAGGTTTTTGCCTTATGACCTTTTTTTTCTCTCTTTCGAACAAGCAGAAATTAAGGCTCAAGAACTTTCCAAAGAGAAAGCTTCCAAATGAGAGAAACTAAAAAGAGAAAGGGAAGAAACTCCCAAACTTGTACTTTGTAAGACTTCGAACTATAGTGAAGCATTTTCAAAGGTCCAGTACCTCGTGATTTTTTCTCCTCATTCAAGAGGAGGCTTTCCACGTAAAACTCGATTTTCTCTCCTCCTCTCCATCACTTTACACCCCCGAATACTTGTGTTGCACCGGACCCCGTAATCCAAAATGTAACATTGGCACCGTCTATGGGAAGCTAGACAAAAGCTCGTTGCTTCCTACCATCACAGAACACCAACACACCGAAAATTGTGAACAAACAAGTGAACATGTCTGCCCAAGAAGTAGGACCCTTCAGCAGGTGCCTCCCATTAAGCAGCACGACGAGCGGCCGCCCGGGCACTAGCATGCAAAAACTGGTGAAGAAGGTGGACAGCCTCTCGAGAGTAGTCCACACTCTCTACACAAAGGTGGACAAGCAGTCCACGGGAGCATACCCCGAAAGTTTGTGGACAACTGCGTCCCAGGAGGAGTGACAAGCTTCGCGAGCTCCTAGTGAGTTGAGGGATTACCTCAACAAGAAGAAGTCCGTGACCAAGGCCCCAACGAAGAAAGGGCTCAAGAGGCTCTCGAGGATGGTCTTCGGACCCAAGACCGACGAAGCTTACGAGCCAAAGACCAGAGAAGACCCCCCATCCCCGAGGACGGGGGAAAGAAAAAGAAGAGCTGCCAGCCAGCTGAAGTCCCAAAGACCGTCCAGACCATATGAGCCCGAACGGATTGTCATTGGAGGAAGCGAGCCATCAGGCCCACCTGCCCTGAATGAGTCGCTCACCAGCATCCTGAAGCAGATTCGAGACGAGAAGTTCTTGAGATGGCCCAAGGCATCGAAAAACCCAGAAGGAGGTGACTAGTGTGAATACTATCACT
>JAOVVI020006700.1:0-15410 GCA_028571085.2 Nepenthes alata | reverse complement strand
TTGAAATTTTAACATATATATTTTTATTTAAACTATTAAATTGTATGAATTATACTTTATAAACTTAAAAATATAATATTATTTATTTATATAAAAAACTAAAAATATGTCTTTTTTAATAAATAATTAGATTATTTGATAATGACAATATTTAGATTGTCATTCACTATTTACCATGATTTAGAACATTGTACACGTTCAATTTAGTAAGAAATTAAACTAACCACATCATAATGATTTATCGGACCATCGTACTAAAATAATATGACATTAATATCTATCTTGGACTTATTATCAAATAAATATATAGATGAGGGCATACAAAGTTAAGTATTAATAGACTTAAAATCAAATAGTTAATTTTGTAATGATAAAAATAAATTTGAGTTTGACTTATAAGTTTAATGAGTTCAGTTGAAATAAATTGAAGCCATGCTTCTAATACGAGTCATAGTTAATGGCTTAACATTAGGCATCAATCCAGATATTAAAATTTACCAAATTAACATTCTCCTGTGGCACAAATCAGTTTGACAAAAAGACTGAAATTATTTTTTGGTAAATAATTTATCACGGGGCACCAACTCTTAAGCGTTTTGTAGACACCTGCTTGACAAATAATCATATTTAAATGATGCCTTTGGTAAAGAGTGTATCAATCATTTACATAATTGATCAAAGGGTATATTGTTATAAAGTAATTATATTTGGTCTCAAGAACGTCGGGGTACCTTTTATTGGCTTGCTAACAAAATGTCAATCGGTCAAATAGGCTGTACCATGGAAATGTAGTAGATGATATGGTGTATTGATCGGTAGTATTAACTATATAACACTAAATTATTATTATTATTGATGTTAAATACAAAAATAATATTTGGTTAAAGTATTGTTAGATATTATTGTTAACTATTAATGACTGGTAAAGAAATATTTTTATTTTATTGGGAACTTATTTTTAAATTTTTTAGAAAATACATAAAATAAATAATTTAAAAACATGAAAGAAGTATACTAATTTAAAAACATGGTTACTATTTGCAAGAATAAAATATTAATTTTATTTTTCCTAACCTACACATGTGCTAGGCTTCTGTTTTTATTCTTCCAAACTCCATGCTTAAAATTATTGATGGTATGATTAAATATTTTATTTGGTAAGATGTAGACTCTCATAAGTTTTTGGCTAAAGTAGCCTAGATTGATATTTGTAAACCTAAGGATGAAGGTGGTATTAGTATCAAGAGCATCTTTACTTGGAGTAATGCCATTTTAGTTAGACTATTTTAGCAAACCATTAATAATATTTTTTGTTCTATCGTGTTTGATTGAATTCGTTGTGACCATATTTGGGATCGTAGTATTTATACCATCAAAATTTTTGATTAATTTCTTAGAGTTTTAGAAAAGTTATGAACCCTAGAAATTTTAAAAACTTTTTGTTTGTTCTATTAGTGAGAATGGTGAATCCAGTCTTGTTTGTTCTAACAATTGGCACCCAAAGGGGTTCTTTGATGTCTCCTTTCCTAGCTTTATCTCCCTACGATCTAGCCTTTGTTGGTTCTCGAAGGTTTGAACTACTATTCGTAATGGTCAATAGTATTTGGCTAACTGTTATCTATATTGCTTTCCATCTATTTGTTCATTGATGGGACAAATGACCTATATAATTAGGATTTTAATGACTCATTTGCTTTTCATATTATTAGGGTCATTTTTATAATTTATATATTCCGTGACCAAATGTAATATTATATCGATGTCGGGTTACAGATTATCGAAGTGCTACATCAATATACATCCGTTGTTTCTGTTCCACCTTCCATGGATACCGTGCCTGCCGTGTGCTCTCCAACCGCTCGAGCCTAAAATCCAGAAGCCCCGCGCTCTACGCGCGTTCTCCGTGCGCTCTCCACCCGTTTGACCCAAAAAACTCGAAGTATTGTACTCACTGTGAGCTCCCCATGAGCTTGAGCGCAAAATTTTGAAAGGGCCCGCTCGCTGCTCGTTGCCTCCGCGCTCCAGCGCCGCGGCAACGGGTAACTTTTTGAATAATTTTTGCGCTATCTATAAATACTTGTCTTATAATTTTGAAACCCTAAGATTCTTAGCAGACAAGTTTCGTGCCCCACTTGAGAAGAACCTTGTTCATACTCCATTGATCTTGCCTCTTTAAAAAAAAGGCTACAATTTTGAGTTTCATATTTTAACAAGCTTTCTCTACACTTTCTCTTTATTGTTTCAACATTTTCATTCTTCTACCTTCGTTGGAGACGTCGGTACGCTAAAGAAGGAGACCCGATTGTGTTCGACAATTCAAGTAGCTCAAGAGGGAATATTGACGTGAAAACCGGAAGGTATCCGATCCGTTACCGCGGGTAAATCTAAGGAGTTCCTTGGTAGGGATCACAAGATCGGAGTAAGTCGGTTAAGTTAGCTCGTCATTACCACCAAGTTTGTAAGTTAATTTTTATAATGCATTGCTTCCCTAACCGTTAAAACCAAGATAATTTTTCTCAATTACAATGGATATCAAAATTTTCCTTTGTCATAAAAATCATGTCTTTTTATAATTATTTATGATCTTTTATATTTTACATGTTAGTCATTATCACTGATATCTATGAATAAATATTCTTTACGTGTATTAAATTTTTAATTTTTACTACTTTTATTATTTTTATCGGGATTAAAATTTAATCCTAAAATTTAGGACAAAAAATCTTTTTTGACATCTATTTATTGGTTCTCAATTAGATTGACCCCACATGTGCTTTAGCCATCCTCCCTAAGTGTCCCATGGGCTATCCTCTTTTGAAAAAACTTGTTATTAGATACAATATTTTTATGCATAATAAGGTCCTATTTATTATGGATGTCCTATGTTTCTTTTTCAAGTAGGCTCTTGAGATACACAATCATTTCTTCTTTACTAAAAAAATAATTTTTTCAATAAAATTTTAAAAAAATATTTTATAAAAAATCATTAACTATATTTTTAAAACCCAAAAAAAAAAAAACAAACAAAAGCACACTCCTTTAATATTCCTTTTTTATTAAATAATGTGGCAGTGTAAATCTTTAGGCACTTTTTAAGCATTTATTTGAATATAATGCAACAATTATTTAATTGCTTATTATATTGTAATTCTAACAATATAAATTAGTCTAATTTTAAAGCACTTAAAATATATTTAAAAATAACCTAAAAATTCTTAATTGTTGCTTGTTTAATATTTATTTAATTATTTGTCATTGCCATCATGCCGTCTTCGATTTTAGAAATTTTGGAATCTTCTTTCACGTCCGCGCGAGGACGCGTCCTCCATTTACAAGGCGCCTTTTGCTTTTGATAGACATCAGGTCCCATCAATAAAGCAATTAGAATTGATTTACTTTTTTTAATTATAATTATTTAATATCAATTAAATTATTATATTATTTATAATTAAAAAATATCATTTGATTTTAACATGTTAATTTTATCTATATAATATTAATTAAATAATTATTAATTAATTAAAAAGATCAAATTAACTTGTTTTAGTTGGATATAAATCCTGACTTACGCCTCCGTCATATCAGCCATACACGTGGCTCACTGGATGCCGCCCAATTGATCTCTCTCAGTACGTTCCTTCCCGGGTTCTCAAATTTCTTCTCCTTTCGGAAGTTTTGTCTGCCTCTTACGTCTATCGCTCTTTCCTTATATGCCCGAAGGTAGGCAGAGATATCAGTTTAATCAGTCAGGTCTTATGTGTGAACCGATTGATTCAAGGCCCTATCTTCTTCGAAACTGTATTCTCTTACTTAGAGTTATTTCTTTATATGAAATTACTTGCTTGATCGTTTCAGCTTAATGCTGCTTTTAGCTAAGCACAAATTTTGGGTCCTGGGGAGTTTTTGGAAGATAAAAATGAAGCTGTGGTTTCGAAAATTTAATCTGACATATGTTTCTGGCAATTTCGGAAGAGAAAAACATTTCTGATTGATTTCTCCCTATCTGGAAAGAGGAAATACGTTTGAGTTTGAGAATTTTGCCTAAATCAATGATTTTTGTTTTCTGGAACGAGGAAAGTAATTTGGGTATGAAATTAAACTCTGTTTTTTTGTCATCTGGAATGATAACGTATATTTGGGTTTGTGAAATTTTGATTGAACATTCTATTTATTTTTGTTTATGGGTGTTACGGCTCACATGCTGTACTAACAATACATGGCTATGGTGATATTTGTCAGAAAAAAAACATGCCTTGGATTATTTAATTTTGCTCTGCCTGTGCTATTTTGATTTATATATGCAGCATCTAATTATTATTATTTTTAAAAAAAATTACGTTAAGGTGCTAGGGTTTGCTTGAATTTCATAGGTTTTTGGGGGAGAGGCTCTTCTCATTGATTTCGCCCATTTATCAATTGCCCATTTTGCTGATGGATAGTTTGCTTCGCTACTCTCTACAGTATTTGTCTTTTTAGCCCAGCTATCTTTATCTAATGCCTTGTAATTTGATAAGCTTCCATCTGTCTTTTTCTCTTTTATAGCTTTTCAGAATTGAGAGAATCCAATGGTAGGAATAGAAGGATTGAAGAGTAAGGCCTTGGAATTGTGCTTCGAGAAGCCGATGGTGTGTAATGGTGGCGAAGCTCGAAAGATGGAAGGTGAGGTGATCCCTGAGTGGAAAGATATTCCTACGGAGCTCTTGTTGAGGATCTTATCTCTCCTTGATGATCAGACGGTGATCAAGGCATCTGGAGTTTGCAGTGGATGGAGGGAGGCTATCAGCTTGGGTTTAACCCATCTTTGTCTCTCATGGTATATTTTCTGCAACTTTCTCACCTTGTTTGAGTCTTTTCTAAAGTTATTTTATTCTGCGTTTCCTACCTGTATTTCACCTTCCTTGAAATTTGACCTTTTAATCGTCTCTTGAATTTTAAACACCTAACCTTTGGTTACTTGTGCATGTTAAAATCTTCTCGTGTTGGGTTAGTTTATGGCTCTTGGCCTAGTTAAGGGGGCATGCTGTGGAATGGTTCTATTCCTATGAAATAGGATTTGCTTGCTTCTTAAAAGTTGCGTATTTTGTCACACTTTTGAAGAATTGGACTGGTTTATCACTATTATGGAGCTCTAAATTGTTGAATTGGGAATTATGAGAATCTTAATGCATGTTGGTTGAGTAATGCTTATTTTTAACATGGGGTTATGAAATTACTCTCTTTTAGATCTTTATGCTGTTGTGAATAGTGTCCATATGTTATCGTTATTCACATTTTTCTGATAAAAACTATCGTGGTATTCATAGTTTTTGCTGGACTTTCCCAGTTGCGCATGGAGCTTCTCCCATCACCTTTTGGGTTTTACATTATACAGACTTTCAGTCTTTTTAGAAAGAGATTTCAGCTTCAATTATTCTCCTTCCTAACTTCGGTGGAGAGTGGGTTGTTAAATGTGGTCGATTTACACAAGGAATGTACAAAGTTGTTTTGTCTGAGATTTCTTCAGGACCGTGCTACGTTCTTGCTCTCTCTGTCATATTGGGCAACAAAATGATACATCTAAGAGTTCTTTGTACTCTTTGAACGTTTTGTGTAAATGTGTTTGGGTGGTTTCAGCTGTGTCAAACTGATAGATGGCTCTATATATGGTTTTTAATTTGAAATTCTTGCCCTTCTCCAAGAAGTTTATCCAAACAATTTCATATTGATGCTCGCTTGGGAGCATTTCCCGACGCTTTACATTTTCTGCTATACGCTAATCATCTGAACCCCGGGAAGAATTCCTACTTCAACATGTTCAAATTTTCTTTTGCAAAGTATTCATATGCTGCCCATGCTCATATCACAGAGCGCAATTTCGTCATGATATGCTTCATAATTATCCTTATAGTGTACTTTATGCTTTACTGGACCATTATTCTGGCTTGTCTATTAGTACTTCTAATTGGCAGAAATCCTTTCAGGTGTAAGAACAACATGAACAACTTGATCGTTTCTCTTGCTCCCAAATTCTCGAAATTGCAGATCCTGATACTGCGACAGGATAAACCTCAGCTTGAGGATGGCGCCATTGAGACGATTGCAAATTTCTGCCTTGATTTGCAGGACCTAGATTTGAGTAAAAGCTTTAAGCTCACTGATCGTTCTCTGTATGCCTTGGCCCATGGCTGTCCTGATCTCACTAAGTTGAATATCAGTGGGTGTTCAGCTTTTAGTGATTCTGCACTTGCATATCTGACTGGCTTTTGCCATAAGTTGAAGTCTTTAAATCTTTGTGGATGCGTGAAAGCTGCATCAGACAGGGCATTGCAGGTATAACACAGTTGTAAGTTTACTGAACTTGCATATTTGATGAGGCACGCTAAATGGATGAGTGAAGATATACTAAAAGATAAGAAATGGTGATATTTATAAATGTTTAGAAGTTGTATCTATAGAAGATAAGGCGAGGGAATGAAGTTTGAACACTAAATGTAGGCCAAATGAAGCAATCCACTGTGAGGAAATGTGAGTTAGTTGTAGTTGAAGGAAATAAATACAGAGATTGATATATGAAAACTCGGAATGTGAAAACAAAAGAGAATTCAGAGTTACTTTTGTTTTTAAAACATATTATACTAAATCGAGTGGAATGACGAAAGCAGTTCATATAGTCGACCTAACTTATAGGAATTAAGGCGATGTTGTTGCATATTTGACGCTGTTTCTTAAAAGCTAATATTATATAAATTTATCTCAGGCCATTGGATGTAACTGCAGCCAGTTGCAGTCTCTTAATTTAGGTTGGTGTGAAAAGGTTGGTGACTTGGGAGTAACTAGTCTGGCGTATGGGTGCCCTGATCTAAGAGCCCTTGATCTGTGTGGGTGTGTTCTTATAACAGGTATTTTGTGCTAAGTTTGTTGATCTTTGTAATATCCTTGCAGAAATTAAATTCCCATAAAAGTATCATGCTTAAATGTCAGAATTCATATTCCTGGCATATGAAATCGCCAGATCATGTTGTACATGTTAAACATTGTTTTTTTTTATTTATAAAATGCCCCCAAAGATATGCCTTTGAAAAAAAAAATGTTAGTAGGATGCCTGCAAGATATTTTGCCAATGACTATGAGTACTGTCATGGAATACTTTGATAGGGGTACTATTATGGTCCTCCATTCTCTGGAGGTTAGACCCCCATTTCCACCCAATGACTATAATTAGAAGTTGCATAGATGAATGGCTGGGATAGCATCAAATAATTTGAATGATTATTTAATTTTTACCATTTATTCTCATAAGTTTTAATCCTAGTTATTGGGTAGATTTGGGATCTTCTCCACTGGGGGAAGGGCTATGACGGCTCCCAAATAGAAAGGTCAACCTTTTCATCATAAGGTGGTTGGTGGTTACACATGCTTTGAGCTGAGTTTTTGCATTACCTTCAGTTTGTGCTTTTCAAACGATACCTATTATATTGGCTTCACTGAAACTATTCTTAGGTGATCAGATGTGGAGTAACGCCTGTTAATTTTTCTACGGTTTTTGTATATTCATTTATTATGTCATTCATCTCTTTTGGTACCTCAATTTTTGTTGTTTAAGAGTAACAAAAGGGATAGTGGTAGAGGGAGGGGAGGGGAGGGGAGAGCTGTTGGCCCAATGGGAGATCCTTTGCTCTCTGCCTGGCTGGCACTCATGTCTTAGGTTTGGCCTAGCAAGGTTGCTCTTCATACTGTGCTGGATCCTAGGAGACACGTAGCACCCGTGTTAATCTGTAAATTGGAGTTACATCGACATATTTCTTACCAAAAAAAGATACATTATCTAAGTAGGTAAGACTACTATCGACCAGTTTCCAAGGTTAGCATAGTCTGTTTCGTTATTGATGTTACATAAAGCTGACTGTCAGTCTAA
The DNA here is from genome assembly GCA_028571085.2 of Nepenthes alata. Taxonomy (NCBI): domain Eukaryota; kingdom Viridiplantae; phylum Streptophyta; class Magnoliopsida; order Caryophyllales; family Nepenthaceae; genus Nepenthes; species Nepenthes alata. Next base: position 7,516 of record JAOVVI020006700.1, on the reverse strand, counting down.
GCTACTGCTCGTTCTAATCTGTGTTCTCTATGTGCGTTAATGGTTACTGATGTTCTCTTGTCTTGCTGCAGACGAGAGTGTGATTGCTTTGGCTAACAGATGCCAGCACCTGAGATCACTTGGCCTTTACTACTGTCAGAACATAACTGATAAAGCCATGTATTCTCTTGCCCAGAGCCGAGTTGAGAACAAACGTGAAAAACGGGGCACCAGAAGAAGCAGGCATGATGATGAAGGACTCATGAACCTGAACATAAGTCAGTGCACAGCCCTAACACCTCTGGCGGTGCAAGCTCTATGCGACATGTTCCCGGGACTCCACACTTGCCCGGGAAGGCACTCTCTCATTATAAGTGGCTGCCTGAGCTTGACATCGGTTCGATGTGTCTGTGCTGTCCACGCTCGGACAGCACTCCGGGCAGCCGACACTGAAGCTCATTGAAGTATCATTCTGCCAAAGTCGGTTTTCCCGGCGAGGGGTTCCAATGGAACAGCTTTATAACTGTGAAACTGTGTTTTGTTTGCCTTTTTATTTTACAGCGAGGCAGAACTGTTAAAATGCTAGGAAGGATGTATTGCCTTGCTTTTGAGCTGAAACTGGTAAAAGCTTTAGATTTTGCCAATGAGTTGTAAATAGCTTGAGCGTGTGAAATACCTCTTAGAGCTGCTTTTGATGGTGACTGAGTTGTAAATAGCCTGAGCGTGTGAAATACCTCTTGAGCTGCTTTTGATGGTGCCTCTTGAATTTAATCAAACTAAAGTCGATATCAGCTCATTCCTTGTCCTTTTCTTATCTAAAATCAAACCCCAGAAAGCTTCAAGAATTATAGTGTAGGTTGTTCTTGGTGGGGCTATAGCTGTCAAAGGAGCGTTCAAATAGCATCAATGTAAGCTTAGGTTGTTACGGGATTGATCTTGATAAGAAAAGGGTTGAAATGAGTTATGTTATATTGTCAGACGAGTCAACTCGGGCTAATAGGAGTTGCTTTCTACTGATCTGGGGTAGCATATTCCTACTTTTATTTGAAGGAAACTTAATTTACGGGAGTGCTTATATTTAAAAAGGAATAATATGAGAATAATATTATATTATTTAATTTATATGGAGAAAAAATCTTGCATTTACATATAAATAATACTGATATCATATGAATTTTGATAATAAATAGATATATATATATTTTTATCTTAGAATTAGTTATTCTCACTTTTTTGATATAAAGTATTCTAATAGAATGATTATTTTCAATCCAAAATGTCAAACAAAACTAAGATAATTAGAATTGTCTGGGAAAAATTATCCCCAAGGTATCGAAATGGGGCATTGAAAAGCACCACAGTATTCTTATGAATAATAAATATGTAATGAGCGGAGAGAGCTTGTGTGGAACAAGTTTGAGTTGGCAGCATCATGCAGTCATGTTCATTACACTTCAAACAATTGAAAGAGAGTTGAATAAAAGCTTGCAAAAGTTCCCATGACTTGACAACAACTAGAAGGTCCCTCTAGAAAATCATAAATTCCAACCTTTTCCCTCTTCTTCTTTTTCTTTGGTGCGTGGATTCGTGTAGTTAAGACAGCTTTTTGCCCCTTTGATTTTTTAAGAATGTCTCGTCACCAAACAGTCTTTGCATGTATAGGTGGAACATCTTAGTGTTTTGGGTACTCCAGAGTTCTCATTCTTTGTGAAGGAATTCTAGTTGTGCTCAGATGTATATGATTGTTCACCTTCAATCATCATTTTCCTCTGTAAACGATCTCCTCCTCGTCCACATCAAAAGCCGGACTACATAGACATCTGAATAGTCTACCAATGCCCTGCCCACAGCACGCAGTGAAATTCATTCATGAAAACTTTATGCAGCTAATGGAAAGATAATCTTACTTAACCATTGCATGACGACTTGATCTGTGAAATATCAGAAACAGAGTATAGAGATTTTGCTACGAGCCTGGGAAACCAGTGGAGTTCGATAACTAAGCATCCTGGCCCTGCTTGAATCCTCCTCGGAGCTGCTCTCGGAGCAGCTGTCAGAATCACTTATGTCGGCTATAGTTTTCTTCTTCGACATCTCAGCATTTCGGGCAATCTTTTCCCTCTGGAAAAAAAGAGGAGGAAATGTGGGGAAGTTGCATTAGCTGACCGCTTAAGAACGAAAAAGGAATGATCCTTCTAACCTATATATTAATGATAGGAACAAGAATCAGTCATAAACTACACGCCACCAAAGGGAGAGAACAGTCTGTGAAGGATTAAGGAGAATTTAGCTGTCTAGATAAATGCAGTATAAACATGAAATGAAAAATCAACCTATATGTATCAGCATCGGTCTTTAGTATTGATATGTCGTAAAAAATAAGGTGATATTTATCGATCAATATTTAAAAAATTGGTCAATATACTAGATATTTCTCGTTATACAATCAGATCTATTGGTTGACTTTGTCATTAATTTTGAATTTGTAAATAAATTTTATACTTGGTATGTCCAATGCTAATAAGTACGACCCAACACTGTTGATTCTAATACCTTCACAAGCATTACTGTATTCGACACCAATATTTTTGTCTATGAATATGACACATTTTCAGCCAGTTATTTTCATATCTAAAGAACAGGACATTTCTTTCATATGCATTTCACAATCACAACCAAAAAATCCCCAACATAACACCAACATCTGCACCTGGAAAATCTTCCCGATGATTTTCAAAGCTAAGGCACGAGCTTTAAGTTTCTCTTTCTTAACATTCTTCTCGTGGAGCACCTACAAGCAAAATTGCATATAGCCGTAAACCTCTGAGATCAAAATATCAGCAAAGAACTCATATCAGCAAACAACTGTTTCGAAACAATTAAAACAGTTAAGGGTGCTAGAACTGAGTTCAGGTGCTAGAACTAACCATTTGGCAAACGTGCAGAAGAGTCATTTCAATGTCGACTACATTCAATTTCCACAATGAGTTGATAAGTGTTTCCTTGCTAAGATGAATATGAGATTCAATTTCAACGTTGTTTTCAGGGCCAGCTCCATCGATTTTAAACTGCCTGTGAACATCCTCTTGAAGCTGGAGCAACTGAAAAGCACCTGAAAAATGTATATTATCAACCACTAGGTTGTATATTATTGAAGTATATTGTTATCCTCAGATGGGCAAAGTTTGTGATGCATACTCTTAGCTGCAGTGATCTGAGATTTCCAAAAATGTCCTTTATTGCGTACCCACTCTGCCAAAAATGGCATTCCAAGATATAAGGTCTTCTTCCCAAGCTCTTGTGCAGCCCGTCTTGCGTATATGTAACCGATGGTGTGTAAAATTTCGACTCCGAAAGCTGTATTTACCAAACAACACAAACTAATTATAATCGTTGCCATTTAGTATCAATGATCAATACAATAAGGATAAAGTATCAATTACCATTAAGTTGAGTCTGTTATATAAATCTATTTTTTGTAATTTTATTTGAGTTGGTGCAATATCTTTTTAGAGTATTTCAAGTTTTCTTGAGCCTATATCTTTCTTTCTTATCTCAAACAGCAACTAATTCACCTCTCCTCACTAGTATTTATTTGGCATATGTTTTAAATATCTAAACTAATTAGATATCCTTATCAAATCTTATATTCTATATGTTCAACTTATAAATATTTATAGATTTCATAAATCCTTATCTTATGTTTTCGTATAACCTCACTTATCCATCTTAATATTTTTATCTCCACAATGTTTATTTCTTTTTGTAAATGACGTTGTTTGATTGCCCCAAAAGAACATGAATATCAAGATTAATAGGAACACTTAATTGCAAACTGGACCTACCTACAGAAGAACATTTTGAGGGTCTATAAGGAGGGTTAGGATTCTTCCAGTGATTGCCCATGTAGAATCGTTGAACACAAATGATATAGAGTGTCTTCAGCATTTGGCTATACACCAGCTGTCAGAGAGCAAATAGTCCAAGAGCACTCATGTAGCTCACCCCCACAGTGCGGCTTCATGATTGCTGGAAATGGTGGTGGCTACTCCAGTCGCCTTAATGTATATCTTTCAGCATTTCCCAAACACTTAAAGAAAGCCTAATCTCGTATACACTCATTTCCGGATGGAGACATGAAGAAAAAGACGTGGATTGAATCAAAGGGAAAGTTTGAGAGGAAATCCATCCTTGTAAACGGAATGAAATATCTATTCTTGAATGAGGTCAACTGTTTGTTTAATGGATGTAATTTTTTTTATAGGTTCCATGGGGCATTTTTGAGCAGGGTAGAATTTGTAGAATAGGATCAAATTTAAGCTGTCAACATTTATCGCATAATGTCAGGCTAAACATTTTTTGGGCCTGTATCTTACAATTTAAGCTTTTGGGATTGGTTGACTTGCTGACTCTCTTATGTGGTATCATCAAAGAACTTTTGTTCTCGTGGTCTTGGTTTGATTTCTAAGAACCCGCCTACAGATGATATATTTCTAAGCAAAGTAATGAAGTGGTCCTTTGACATAACAATTCGAGAACTAGAAACATCATTTGATGTGTTCTGCTTATCACCTGCATCAGAAAGTCGTCGAGCTTCAGATTCAGCATGGTGTAAGAAGCCTTCCTTGTCACCTTGAACATATTGGTTAAGAAAATCCTTCAGTAGCTTTGCAAGCTTTTCTTCTCTTTCTTTCTGGACAGCCTGCATACAACATCACACAAAAAAAGAAGCTAGGAAGGAAAAAATAGAGACTTAAGTATAACAGATGCCCCTACATTCCACTTTACATGGGAAGATCCTTAGGAGTTTACAAGGTTGCCACGGATTTGAATAGAGGATATTTTGGGAGACTTAGAATCACATCTCTTTATGGAATCGGAAAAGTTCAGAAGCAACGAATAAGTCTTGAATAACAATCTATCTAGCGACATGGGCTTAAGAAATTTTTGGCAGATTGATTTCCTTCAAATTCCTTCAAATGGTATGGAAATGAGACCCTTTTCTAGCAGAAAGTTAAAGGAACTGATTTCTTCGTATAAATTTTATGAGATTGATGAAGTTTTTGAACAAGTACAGATACCTCTTTTCAGGCCAGTCTAGTAGTATGCAAGTTTTTAGCTATACTAATTTGATATGTTCAGAAACTTGAGATTTCAGACCATTCAGACTTTGAGTTTGATGCACCATCTCAATATGGTTTTTCAAACATGGAAAGCAAAGAAGGAACTAAAAACAAGGTGAATTAGGAACACACTTACTTTCAACCTTTCATGAAGTTTCTCGGGATCATCATTTTCACCGGTCAATTCAGACGAAACCATTGACGCCACAGCTAGATGCCCAATGTAATCCTCGAAAAGTTCACTTCCAAATAGCTGGGCAAAAACTGCGGTTGGATCAAGCATTGATTCCCTGGAAGATAATAAATTTATTCATCGGATGGAGAGCAATTAAACCTCCGGAAAATAAAAAAAAGTCAGATATCAGCAAAACAGAGTTTCCACTGAGGTTTATCTGCAGTAACTCCTAAAACGACACTAAAAAGGGGTCAATGTGAGAATTTTATTTATGATTAGATGGCCTTTTTCAGCAGGAGAAGATTTAAAGGTATGTATGCGCATGGTGCGTCTTAAACAATTACTGTTAAACAGGATCTGAGGACATTAAGACACGATAAAATGCAGCCGTTCTTCTTTTCATTCACATCTTCATATCAAAGTCAAAAAATTGCTGGAAAACATGAGCTCTGCAGAAGATCAACAAGATTGAAAAAGCCAAACAGATGAAAGCAGGGGATCTTACCGCGATATGCCATGCTTCCCATTTCGATCATATGCATCTCGTTGCAGTGGATCACTCAATATTTGATAAGCTTCACCTAGTACCTTTATAGCAACAAAATTTAGTCAATCTACAAGAAAACAAAGAAATTTTCGCATAACCAAAAATAAGAAGAAAATTTAAGCAGAAGATGGAAAGGAAAAGAGAATTCCTGGGCTTACCTGAAATCTTTCAGCAGCCAGAGGATCATTTGGATTTTTATCTGGGTGGAATTGCCTTGCCTGTGAACACAAACCGAACGAGCAGAAGTTGGGAGAGATCCAAAAGGAAAATTGACAACACAATAGAATTTCCGATTATCCACTGTTAATCCAAACCTTGTGTATTAAATTAATAAAAACCCAACAGTTTGTTCACTGATCAGATTCACCGATTACTCAGCATTCCATAAATTGGCCCCAAAACCAACCAGTTATGCAAGTATTGCCAAAACGATTACCGATATTTTTAAATCGAATAATGCGACATTCGACATAAATCAAATAGAAAAAATAAAAAACCTTAAGGTAGTAAGCTTTGCGAATTTCTTCTTCAGAAGCACTGGGACTGACACCGAGAACATCATAATACTCGGATTCCTTCACCATTTTGGATTAACTCTCAATACCCACTTTCTTGGAGGAACTCGGAAATCTGGAGATAGAAGGTGTTAGCATAGAGAGGAGGAAGAGAGAGAGAGAGAGAGAGAGAGAGTGAGAAAGATAAGTAAAGAGATCGCAGTGAAAGGCCCCATCCTCACGAGTTGCACTCAACTTTCCAGTTATCAAGAGCAATAAACAAAAGATCCATGGCGCCTTTTCCCGGGCAACAGACATTTTTTTTAAAAACTGCGAAACTTTGATCGTTATGCTGGCTCTCATCATGGAGGAGTTGCTCACTCTAAACGTTGTGGCGGTCGGTGGGATTAAGTGAGGAAGAACTCATCCTTTCTATTTTAATTATTTATTTTTAAATAATTAATTTTAATTTAATTATTTAAAATAATTAATTTTTATTAATTTTAATTTTTTAAATAAAAATAAAATTATAATTATTCATTTAAAAATATATAGTCAAGATTAAGAAAATAAGTTTCTTTATTTTTTTATAAGAGATAAAACTTTCTTAAATCTGAAGTGAGTAGGCCGTGGCCTTGGATAAAATCGATCATAAATAAATACACAATAAATAAACAAACAAATATTTCAAACGATAGTGCTAATTAGGATTTCTTGTAGCCTGGATATTGTTGACGCAAAACGAAAGACACGGTGATCGGACGGACGGAGCACTCGGACAGCAACAGAGCAGAGCTCTCGGTCGGACGACCAAAATTAAAGATAGAAAAATGAGAGAAACACACACGAGATTTAGCGTGAAAAAATTCTTCTCAATAAAGAAAAAACCCCCAAAGAATACATTATAAAGAATTGATTGTTTACAAGAATATTAGCTACACAACACCCAAACAAAGAAAAATAATCACAAGTGTATTAATCTCTCTCTAAAAGTGTCTCTCTCTATCTTTACAACAAGGCTTGCCCACAGCTCTCTCTAAGCTCACTCCAACATGCTCTCACGTCGCACACCCCTCTTTCACTTCGCACACACCACAAGTAAGGGCACAAGTATTTATATACACAAAGGGTCTAGTGGTCGGCCAGCCACCCTACTGCTAGTAGGGTGGCAGGACCACGCCCCCTAGGCCTGCCATGG
>JAOVVI020006699.1:0-15410 GCA_028571085.2 Nepenthes alata | reverse complement strand
GAGAAATTATATACTTGAGATTGTTTTCTTTCGTTTGAGCTTGTGTAGCTAACACTTGTAAACAATCCTTTTATAGTATATTTTTTCTTGGTTTTTCCCTTGATTCATGAAGGGTTTTCCACGTTAAAATTTTGTGTGTTCTCTTTTTTTCTATCGTTACTTTTCTCATCCGTCCGAGAGCTCTGCTTTGTGTTGTTATTCGAGAACCTTGTCCGCTCGGTCACCGTGCCTTCCGCGTATTTTGCGCCAACAAAAGGCCCATCCAGAAGCAAAGACGCTGGCGTTCAATCCTAGACTCGTCCTCCCCACCAAAAATCTACTCCAAACCCATTATGATTCTTGTGCCACTCGATTTCATTGTTGGTCTAATTGCTCATCATTATCTTCGTTATTACTTGGGGCTGACCTATGATTTTGCAAATACTTATTGAAGCACTATTTTTGTATAAAGGCCTTAATCTCTTTATGTAGCATTCGATCATCTTTATTATTGTGCCCTAGAGATCGATGGTAAAAATAATACTTAAACTGATCAACTCCTTTGAGGTTCCTGACTGGTTTGGGCTACCTTAGGAATCCCTCATTCCGTATCTGGGTGTCATTTTGTATTTTGAGGTTCGATGGCTTGTACTCCTTGTGAATGACTAACTTAGATCTCTGTTCTTTCTATGATCCCGAGTGGAAGAATTGTCGTCGTTTTTCTTCCTTCCACCATTTAAGACCAGTTAGTGCCTATAATTTGAGTACTCTAACTGTATTCTTGACCTCATCTACCATGGTGTACACACAGGTGATAGTTTTCACCTGCAAAAAAGTTTTGGATTCTTGTTGGACTAAATATTTAAAAAGTCACCCGATTGAATTGTTGCCATGAAAGCATTTAGCTTCACCTCATCAGTTTTCTTCATGATGCCCCTAGCCTTGATATCAAATCTGGCCTGAAAATGTTTCAAGCTTTCGCTTGGAGTTTGTCAAATCCTAAGAGGGTATTTGGATAGCTTTTTTTTCCTCTAACTGGAAGTGAATTATGATAAGAACTAGTCTATCATTTTATGACAAGATCGAATGAAATTTGGCCTTAGCTTGTAAAACAAAATTCTCACGTTTCCCTTAAAAGCTAAAGGGAAACAAAAGCATAGAATGGCATCCTCTAGGTTTTGGAAGTTGAGTAACGTTCGAAAGTGATCAAAATGATAAGTTGAATCAGTGTTTTCATCATAGGGCTCAATTATTAGCATTTTAAATTTATGAGGGAGCTGATGCCTCTTGATATTCGAGGTGAAAAGCGTACTACTCAATTCGATCGCCTGCCTAGTAATATTTTCCTAAAAAACTTATTATTTGATCCGCTTTATCCTCTCCTCCACTTCAAGTGTGAAAGCAATTCTTTTAACATTAAATAATATCCTCAACTCTAAATGATTAACATATATATGTGGTATCCACTTGGCCCAAAGGGCTTTAGGCATACTGCTGCACAACTCTTCCTCTCATATAGATAAGTGTCTGAAATCCCGAGTATACTGTAAATTTAATCGCTCAAGATTTTCTTCCCTAACCTCAAAGTTCAATCATCTTTCGAGCCAAAAGGGATTAAGGCGAAGGGGTGCCTCAGAAGTCCTTGGAACTTTTGGCTATGGATAGCCTCCCCTCAAGACAATCTTGTTTCCTGTCATCCTTTTCCTTGAGGTCAATACCTATGAGTTGAGGACTGATGCTTTGTGTGTTTGAACCTCAACTTCATCCTACAAAAACTTTAACATTTTTGACATGTCGTTGATCTAAGCTGCCAAGGCTTCAGTGTCAGGATTTGTTTGTAGGCAAGTAACTGATGGCAGGCTTATTTGACCTTGCACTTGAGTATTCACCGTTTGGCTTTGTCAAAATAGTGAATCACTTTCATGTGGGTGGAATTTCAATCAAGTATGAACAAATGACTTAACCAAGAATTCCACATATGGCACCAATAATATGTATCTAGGATTTGGATATTTATTTGAATAGAGTTGGGTTGGATGTTTAAACCTATTAATTAAGATCTTACATATTACAATAGTTAACAATAGATTAAAAGATATAGTATTTGCTCTCTGAAATATTCTATACTGTTTAAATTAGAAATCTTCTTATAAAAATGAAATATGATTAGGAACTAGAGATGAGAAAGTGTAAAAAAGTTTCAAGATTGGAGGGCTTGGTTACGTTATATTGGAAGACCCAAGTATCGCAAGATTTAGAGCTCTATACTTGCTTTTTTCTCTTCTCAATTCAGATCCCTTTGACTAAGAAAAATTATCATATTTATATCGTTATTGCCAATTAGCAAGTTTTTCTAGAATTGACATTATTATCCATTGATTGAGGTGTTACACTGATTGAAAATTAAATGATTCAACTGTTTTACAAGCTTATATTCATCGAAAACGTAATGCTTATCCTTTAATTGCTGTAACTACTTATTTAATATGGCAATTTATCTCTTAATTTATATAACTGTTCATCGAGATTTAATACCTGGTTTAATTTTCTATTGGGCCATTAAGTGCTTCAATTTTTTGTATTTCCAATAATCCAGCCATTCAGATATTTGACAAGCTAGAAATCCGGATAGATTCTTGCTTCTTTTCTATTCTAGGTCTAACAACTCGATTGTTTTATATTTCTCTAAGAGCTTGCAATCCTTAAGCCTCGTATTCCATTGGAATAGGTCAATATTATTTTAGACCAGGCACGACACACACACATATCATGCTAGTTTTTAATGTTGGTGACGTAGCAACACGTGCTAATTTCATTAGAAAATTTGTGAGCCACAGAATGCAAATCAAATTTTCACACCACTATTGCCTACTATTTCTAATGTTCTTAATGTGGCAACACTCAAGATTACTATGCTTTCAACTGATATATGAACTGATGTAAAAGCTAAAATAGCATCCTTTCATCTACATGTCAGATTCTCTGAGAATTTGTTATTCCAGATCAGTGCAATGCTTCAAGTGCAGAAGTGCACGATCAATTTCCTCTTTCATGAATGAACTATCAAAACAGGTGCATCAGCTACCCAACAAGTCTGCAGTTATCAATGTCAAACTGCTGTTATGAATACTATATTACATCAACATGTTTACTGTCAAGGAAACATTATCACAGCATTAATTCAATTGACTTTACAGCATTGATTGGACTAACTGATGTCAGAATGCCTTGGGTCATTACAACAGCAGCACGGCATTCCTACTAATACACTAGTAGCATAACAACAAGCATACAACAAATTCACCTCTCAAGTTAAAAACCTCAGCTTATTCACCTATGCAATCCAAGTGAAATGGACATCAGCCTTTGATGAATATGTTATGTCACAAATCAGATATTAGAAAAGGCACAATTTGTGCTTTTTATGTCTCAGGTTGTTATACAAATGAAAATTTAGTTTTGATACATATTTTTCTTAGATTAGTTTACTTAGCAATTTATCCAATGGTTATAATTACATGGAAACAACTACATAAGTAGTTGATCCTCTTCATTATAATCAGGCTTTCAGAATTAATAAAATACAAATAGCTCATTAAGCTAACTATTTATATGATGCATTATTTCTATGATTCTCAACTGCTCTATTTCTGTTTGTGAACCATAATTTGTTCTCAACATTGCAGGAGTTTTATCATATATTAATTTAATTCTTGATACAAGCAATTCAATCATCAGGAGCCCTTCCAAACAATCAAACGGAGCATCTTCTCATCATCAACAATCTTTTGCACAAATCTTCAAATTTTGACAAAGTATCGGAAAATTTAGGCTTGAAAATTTCAAAATTTTGATTTCGGATTTCCAATTCAAAGAGAGGTGACTCTATTTTTAGTTTTTCTTTCTTTCAATCATGGAACTTAACCAAGAAGGACAAACCGAATACCTAATAAGCTATCAAGCCATAGGATCTACTTTCCAACATGTTTTAGAATGGAACTTTTCAAGAGATGAAATGTTTCATTTCATTAATCAAAGAAGCTGAAATATGCTTCATTTGATATTTTAAGAAGTCACTGTACTTCCACTTAATACCAAGCAATATTCTTAGTGATTTGAAATAAGACATTGTGCTTCATTAATTAGCAACCAAAGAGTGTTGATTTGATTCAAAACAAACTGGAGACCTTATGAGCACTGATTGCCATTGGATCTAAGTTTAAATCATTGTTCCAAGTGGAACTTCAAAGAGATGAAATGCCACAATTTTTAATCGGATTCTTTGTAGGCACTTGCATAGGCTTGATCATAAAGATCCATTTTCAATGTTGAACAGAATTTGACATGATGAACTAAATTTCAAATTTGCAATTAATTTTTTTTCTTTTATCAATGAAGTGTTTTGATTCATACTTCATATATAAGAAATCTTTGTATCTCACAATTGTTTTAGTCAAATCTAAATTGATCCCAGATTCATTTCATGAATGTCACTTGATCGTTAAAGGTCGTTTTCATCGTCCACATTTTTTAAGTCATTGTACTTCAATTTGATAACCAGCAATTCTTGGTGATTGTTTTTCATATGTTGAAACGAACTCAATCTTATTCAGTGCAATCAATAGTGATTTCATTTCATATCTTCAAACACAATCTTCCATATAAAACAAAGCAATCATATAATTTTTATGATATTCAGTTTTTGTTTATTCCTAGATTATTTCAGTTTTCCAACTAGATTTCTTCAATATAGTGTCTATTCCAATTCAATACAATTTCATTTTGTGCTTTTTGTATATAATTTTTCAGCGATATATATATATATAATGCTGATGTAGCAACACTCGCACTAACTTCGTTACTATATTTGCAAGCCATATATTGCAAATCAAATGTTCACACCACTATTGCCTACTGTTTCCAATGTTGCTGATGCAGCAACGCTCGAAATTACTATGCCTTCTAATCGATATATCAATTGATGAAAAGACTACTTCAGCATCCTTTATCTCCAGATCAGATTCTCTGAAAATCTGTTATTCTAGATCAATGCAGTGTCTCAAGTGCACAAGTGCACGATCAGTTTCCTCTTTCATTAATGAACTATCAAAGCAAGTTCATCAGCTGTGCACCAAGTCTACGACCACCAATGTCAAGCAACTGTTATGGTACTATACCATAGCAACAGGTTATTGTCAAGGAAATATTACCACAGTACTGATTCAACTAACTTCACAGCATTGATAAAACTAGCTGTTGTCATAATGCCTTGGTTCTCTACAACATCAACACAATATTTCTACTCATGAATCTATTGCATAACAAACAAGTATACAGCAAATCCACCCCAAGTTGACAACCCCAGTTGATTCACTTATGCAATCCCACTGAAATGGACATTAACCTTTGATTGGATGAATGTGTTACGCTATGGATTAGGTCTTAGAAGAAGCACAACTTATGCTTCTTGTCTCAAATTTCTATACAAATAAGAATTTAGTTTTGATATACAATTGTGTTTTCTATATAAGACAAGGAATAATTTACCTAGTAAGTTATCCAATGGTTATAGTTACTTGGTAATTACTATGGTAGTTAATCCTCTTCATTGTAATCAAACCTTCTAAATTAATAAAACACAAACAGTCCATTGAGCTGATTATTTACATGGTGTGTTACTTCCATAATTCCCTACTACTATGTTTTTGTTTGTGTGCTATTATCTGTTCTCAACATTGTAGGAGAATCATCATATATTAATTAAGTTCCTGATGCAAACAATTTGATCATTAGGAACTCATCCAAACAATCAAACAAAGCATCTTCACATCATCAACAAACTTCCCCATGCATCATCAAATTCTAGCAATTTCATCCTCTTAACTCTTATAGATTATCATTCTTCCATGTATCCCTTCAAAGCTAAGCCTTATCTTCTTGTCAAAACTCTAACCTAAACCCTATACTCACAGGATCTTTCCTTGTTCCCCTAAACGCTATATACTTCAATTAACAATCTTCTATCACTTGTCATTGGTTCAAGATCAACTATTGTGCATGGAAATGAGCTCCTCTTCAAACAATCAATTGGAATACATTCTTAGGGAACTAATTTCTCTTTTCTTCTTATCTATGTTATAGCTTTGTATTAGGAAAGCACACCTGTAGGTCAGAAAGCAGCCTGATCAATAGTCGCTCTCCTGTAATTTTACTCCTACGTATAGCGACCAAGAAAGCTTATGAGCGGAGGATGATGCAGGCTCTGTAAGGCTTTCTTGCCATAGTCAACAAAAGATTATAAATTTTATTTTGTCATTTCATTCTTATACTAATGGCTATCTTTCCTGAGAATGTTATGATAAAGACTCGTTAGCTAAGAGTGGAGTCATTGCCTACTAATGGGTAAGTGACTCAAAAAGAAATAAATAGAAGAACGTATTGTCAGGAAAGCATTGGATAAGCATAAACTATCTACCAACTTAATCCTTGATTATCAGTAAAATATATTTTAATCCAATCATAATGTGCAGAACTGTGAAAGAATTTTAATGCCTTTCAAGGGCTGTGACATTATAAACAATTACAATATAGAGGAATTGTTGTTTACAAATCTAGTAGCTGGAACAGTCAATTCTTCTCCCGTGCCTTATGGTCTTCAAGTGAAGAATTATGGTTCTGAGTTAGAGCCTAATTTCGAGGATGAAAATAAATTCGATTGTGAGGGCAACTGCCTAAGAAGGATACAAAAGAAAGTAACTAATTCAACTAAGTAATCATTAAAAACATCGTTCCCCACTCAAGGTGCTTAGCTCAAAATTGTCTAAAAATCCATTAAAATGCAATTGCATCTTAGAATAATGTGAGGATTACGTGGGATAGTAAATAAATGGTTAAGAGAAGGTTTTAGAACTTAGAATTTTAATGAGGTAACTAGAATAAGAACTCTTGAGAGAAGAAGAATTCCTACTTAGAGGATAATTAATAGAATTAAAAATAAAATTACCTTACTTTAACTTATTTCCCTTAGTTTTATTGAGTGAACATGTTTTATTTTCATATGCTTAGTAACACGTGATTTGAAAAGTCAAGCAGCTAGTTTTAATATGTTTTTTCAAAGGTGAGAAAGTGGTTTCCCAACCTGGTTCAATCTCTCAAGCATAAAGTTCTTTTATAAAGCAATGTTCAAACTTGTTCAAGGAAGAAAGTGACAAATCATAAATCTCAAAATTAGGCATTGAAGAATTAAAAGTTAGGCAAAAAGTGCATCAGAATAAGTTAAAAAAAAAAAAGGAAAGAACCTTTAGAATTGGATAATTTATAAAATAGGGTGAAGAAGTTAAAGTTGAAGAAAGAAAAGCACATGAAAACCCAAAAAACTTTCCTTTATATTTCAAACAAACAAACTTCAAGCAAAGCCTTCATTCATTTATAAATAAACCGTGGTAACTTAGAATTTCCTTCCCTATCGTTCGTGACCATAACAAAAGGTATCTCTAACTGAGTTGATATCAACTTCTTTTAAGGGCTTCTTATAGAGTACTCGAGTTCAACTCTTGAGGTGGTTTGTTCCGGCCAAAGACTCTAGTCTTATCAAAGGCTAATTTCTTTATATATCTCAGTTGACTAGTCCTAGACAAATGCAGATTTAAAGGTTCCAATGCTAATAAAATCTAGAATTGAAAATGAAATAGAAGTGCTAAGTCCAATGATACCAAAAGCATAAGAAGCACTATGTCAAGTTTGATTATGTCGACCAAAATTCGTTGCATGCCTATTTCAGCAAGAACTTTGAATAGTATTCCCTTTTAAAGGCAAAGTTCAACTAAGTGTAATGGTTGAAAGACAAGAGAGAAAGAACTTAATCTCCCTTATTTATTTCATTCTCAATAGTTGGTCAGTTAGTTAAAAGCTAGGATCCTTAGATTTATCAGATTGATTGCAGATTTATCAGATCGATTACAGTAGTCAAGTGCACTAGTCTCCTTTCTAAGTCACAAAGATACCAAACAAAAGTAGAGGAGTAAATATATCTACTGAAGTTTATTCTTTGGTTTGGTTGCTCTAGACAAATTTGATTCAGTCTTAGGTTACATGTAGAAGGAAAAAAGCTCAATAAAGGAGGTATGGTAGCTGTTATAAATACAGAGGAGTTGGGCAGTTTGCTTGTTATTGTCCCAAATTTAGACAGACAAATGCTGCCCAGTGACTACAAAATAGACCAGTTAAAGATGGAAGAGTGAATGTTACGAAGCCTAGAGCATAGGAAGCTTTAAGGTAAGTTGAGGTTGAAAACTTAGCTGCAGCTTTGATGCTTACTTAGGAGACCATTTTACTATCATTAGATTATGTGGAAAGCGAACCAATGCCAACAGAAAGGATGAAGATTTGCTATTGAAAACCCTCTAGTGGGAACAAGATCTGCTACTACTAATAGATATGTAATCAAAGAATCTGCATCTAAGAGATATAGATATCAAAGAGGATATGCTAGTGGATCCCCTTTACTTCCTTTGATTTAAAGCTTGATTGATATGTTATTAACCCTTGTGGTGAATTGATGAAAGGGAACCTAGCTAGTATTGTGGCTGATGTCACATCCCTTTCGCTAGTTGTGCTTTTTACCAAATGTTTATTCATTCACTCCTTCACAAAGAGATGACTAACGATAAAAAATTCTTTAGCAGAGCCTGAACATGGTGCTTGGCTCAATTCTTACAATGGATGGGGATACATTTCTTCCATATTATTGGCCTCACATGGATGGAGATACTTATGCTTATCATTTTACAACTTCCTAAGATGTTAATATAGGGGCTACTTGTCACGCCCTGAATTTCAAACCCCGTCATTAACAATTATCCAATATAACAATTATCCAATTAGCAATCTAATTCACCATTCAATTAATTGTGGATGTGAACCTCACATCAATATATCGATTGACCAAATAAAATATTATAAAATGTTACGTCTCATGTGGCTCCGATACTGACGATACTGACTAAACTGATACATTGGACCTTTTATATGGAGTCTTGTCTTTATCATAATATAATGAGAGTATACAATTAACTAAAACTATAATTCCACTGCGATCATATCATCAGACGACCGACATCCTATGACTTATAAACCATGAATAACACAAACTACATCCATATAATACCAAATAAACCAACATTCGTCTTACAACTTACAAGTTAAAATCTGATTAACATAAACACCTTAAACTATTGTCTAAAAGTTAATGTAAATACATCAACTACTGTCCAAGACTGAGATACAATAGTTAACATTTCATAATTCAAATTCTAAGCTCTTCGAACAACTCATCCTTCAATCCTAATCATCCTGCAAGTATCTGAATATCTCATCTGAAAGGTTTAATAAAATAAAAGTAAGAAATGACCTGAAAATTTAGTAAGGTATATAATTTTATAATTAAACATATATAATTTGTATTAAAAACATATCGGAAGAAATAATGTATTAGATTTCAGTACAATACTATGAAATTTGATGACAATACATATTCTCAACTATTTAAATTTACTTATCATATTCTTATTCAATTTATGTCATCAAATCATGCTAAAATATGAATTTCTTAGGAACCAAGAGTCAATACGACTTTACCGACTAAAGGAATAAATAATTGAAACTCGAGTTATATTTGTTTCCACACAACCAAAGACCATATGTTATTATTTAAGATTTGTAAGTGGACCGTTATATATATAAACCTATAGACAAAACTGAACGATACTTTTATCCATAGATGATAGGTTCAAATCTCAATTACCACTATAATATATTAAGGTATACCATAATATACAACTCGTTGAACAAATAACCATAGTCCAATACTTATACTTTTGAAAATTTTATATAATTCTTCATATTTCTTAATTTTCTCATTTTGGAGAAAATGTTTATAATTCTTGGCATAATGTAGAGTTTCTTCTTCAAATTCTGTAAATTCGTAACATGCAAATTAATAAATATGTATAGGAATTTAAATATGCTAATTTTTAAATCGCATAAAAATTAGAATTCTAAAATTTATGGCAGATTATGCAACTTATTATAGAAAAATCAGCAACCTTAAAGTATTGCAACAATTTCATCTCTTGAGCAAATATGCAAGGCAATTTCATGAATTTTTAGAACATATAGAGTATATTTTCTTCAAATTTAACATGCAGGAAGTTGTATAAACGAAATTCAAATATGGAAGAATATTCTATCACAAATTTAGAACATGCATGAAGAAATGTTGCAGAAATAAGCTAAGTGATATAATCTATATGAGTTTAGACGTGAATTACATATATTTTTACAATAAAATGAGAAGAATTTCATATGTATGTTAACATAAATATCTTAACTAAAAAATCATGTCATATATGAGTATTTGAAATAAAAAATACTCAGAAAATTAAGAAAGAACAATAACAAGGAAAATGAGGCTTGGAATGTACTTACCTTAACTCAAATGAATTTACTTGAATTGAGTTTCTTTATCTTCCTCTCTCTTTCTTTCTTTCTCTAAAGTCTATAAAAAATAATTGAAAATCAATCAGACTTCATATTTATAATGAAATGACACTCGAGTGCTGGTCGAGCGCGCATTATATGCCATGACCTAACACTATAGCATATAATCACCATCTCGGGCACACTTCGAGTGTGTGCATTCTACCTTAGTATGTTTCGGATATCCCTTAGGCGTGCTTCGAGCACAAATATACTGAAAAGTGCACTTAGGCGGCAATCAGGCATCTATCAGGTACAACTACGCTATCCATCCCATGCATGGGCATATGTCAGGCACAGGTCGAACATCTATCAACTCAATAAAATCAAGTCTAAATTTAAATTTTTATACAATTTTCTTTTTCATTTGACCATAATTTTAATTATCTCAATTTAATTAATCAAAATCATAATAAAATTTAAACTCAAACCTTATACTATTTCTACGGGAGCTTATTAGGGGAACAAACAGAGTGAAGTAATGTCCATATGAATCTTTCTTTATTTAAAAGCATCAAGAGCTTCCTCTTTCATACTCAGTTACTATATCAATGATCAAAGGTGCATCCCAATCAAGTCTATAAAAAAATATTAAATTTGTAAAGAAAAAACAAAGAAATCACAATGTTGAGAGAATACCTCTATACGATCTATGTACTCAAGACATGGGTTGACAACAAATGCGTAGTAAAACTTGGTCTAGTCATCTAGTTTGTTTCATCGAGCAACAAAAGTGTGGACGACCCTTCTTGCTTGCTTCATCATTAAAGAGAGGATATGAATTGCCTTCAATATTAGAGTTTCTAGTAGATTGAATTCACTGGGAAGTAGAATAAGTGCCAGTTCATCACTTATATAGCCAAGTTGGAATGAAATAAACTATTCCAACAAATGTAGGCTACCCTGGCTAAAAAACAAATCCCTATCAATAAAGCAAAAAGAACTCATTTTTGAAAGACTATTCATTAAGTTAAATAGGTTTTTTCAAATATGATAAAGTTCATAGGCAACTTGATTGATGTATGTATGTTTTACTGTGTATACCAACGGATAGTATTGGTATCACTTACTTTTGATACCAAGATAAGCTATTGAGGCCTTAAATAGGTTGAAAGAAAGATCTCTTCCCTTATGATATCTGTTTGTTGATGTTGATCTTTTCCCACTTTCATTATAAAAACTTCTCATTGAGAAGCTATTCAATACAGAGGCAGCTCAAGCATGGATTGACTTAGGGCTCAAAGGTAATGCCTTCCTTGCCCTTACTCTAACAGAACAATTCCCATAGTATAAAACATTTAGGTCTGGACAACTTTGGGCCTTCTCTCATCTTAGCCTTTGTTCATAGTAACCCACAATTTTTTTGTAGTAGTTTGGTGCAAACAAGGTATACACTAGGTAAAAGCTTACAGACTATGCCGTCTTCAGTGATGGCATTTTTATTGCCAATAAGGTGGCATAATGATTTTTCGATATATTGTTGATTATTTAGGGATCAATGTTTTGTTGCCTAAATCTTTGATTTAGGCCAACAGGGCCATGGAATTTGCATAATGCTTTTTCCATGGTTCACTTGATTTTTTCCCTATTAAAAGATAAAATAATAAGGGATGCTACCTATTCAGCAGAAACAATGACCTCAACCAACCTGAAAATAAAACAATTAGACAAGTGAATAAATTAACTAACTTCCACAGTCTTTATCCAACTATTAAGGCCTCTTATTTTTTAACAAGCGACACTAATCCTTTTTTTTTTATAAGTAACGTATATATTGAAATAAAAAAGACACATTAATCATTAGAACGAGTGGAAGAAGAATTGATACTTTCAGGCAACTTAAGAATGTTTCAAAATGGATCTGGGAATAATATTATCCTTACTTGGAATCACCAACTGCGGAGTGTGGGAAGGTGGTGCAGGTGCGACATGGATTTACTAGGCAATGGTCACTCCCAACTTTCCTTCCCTCCTTGTATGATCTTCTATAAAGGCAATAGAATCTGTTGCTCCTCCACAGCTGAGATCTGCATCATCCATGGATATGGAAGCTGTCACTATTAGTTCATGACACTTTCCGCTATTATTAGTTGATCCACAAGAGATTAATGTATTGCCTCCCCTTGAATTCCCCCTCAATATATTATTCTTCGTTCAATCTACGTGAGGCAGTTTTAGATTTTCCTCATTTCCCAAGGCACCCAAATCATCAACAATTTATAACATTTCAAATGGGCCATTCACAACTAGGGATTCCCCAGGAGCAGTGAAAGTGGGCTCAATGATAATATGTGCTACTTCTTTGTATGCTCGCTGATCTAACTTAAGGTTTCGGAGGGATCCAACTTGTAGGTATGTATACCATAGTGGGCTTGCATTGATCATTTCCGTGGCTAATTTTCTTGCACATTTCACACCAGATTGGTTTCTATTGATATCCAAAATATATCTTCAGAACTTGCTTTACAACCAATTCTAACGTATTTCCAGTGTTCAATTAGATCTTCTCTGGAAGATTGGAGCATGCTCAATCATGACACAAACCCAAGTGAATCTTATGCTCTCCATTTTGACTATAGATGCATCCAAGTGAATCGATTTTTCAATAGCAATTGCAATCCAGTTGAGACTCAAAGGGGTCTAAAACTCAACTGAAATATCAAACATGTTAACCCAAATGGGAAATGTCTTGTGCTCATCCTTGGACAACTCCATTCTAGGTTTTCATCTTTTGAGAAACAATGTTTTTTTTTGGTAAGTTTTTAAGAAATAATGTTCCTCCACAAAAGATCACAGACCATTTCCAATATATCCCTCCATTATCATTTTATCGGTTAATTGAAAAAATAAAAAAACCTTAATCATTCCCAACAACAAGACATAACCCAAATCTAGCCCAGATTTTTGTTGCTATTATATTCACTATATGGAAATTGAGAAGCTTATTAAAGAAATACCCTATGAGAGTGACACCCTAAAATTCAGCCCCCTCGATAAATACCTCACTCAACAGTGAAATTTCAACAAACAAGCCAATCGTTTTTGGGTGCAAGTAATGTTAGAGAGGAATTCTCCGTTGTGTTTAATCATTCTGGACCACTTTAGACCAAGAGGAAATATGATTTGATAGCAAAGGTTTATCCAAATTTTTTGGTTCTAAGGCTAGAACAACATTTGGTTAAGGGTGACTGAGATCTCGAATGGGCTCACCCGAAAATGGACCATTAAAAGGTGGACTAGGCTAGACAGCTGGTAGCTGGGTCTACCTACCGGATTGATGGGGTTGCAACACGTGAGGGGCGTTGCAGCCCCTTCGACTCCATCTTAACAGTCGGATGAAAAATTCGACAGCCAAGTATATATATATTAAAAAATATATTTTCATATATATATTTTTTTATTTTGATAATACTTTTTTGTATTTGATTTAAAAAAAATGATTACTAACTTTTTTTATTATTTTTTCTAAAAAAAATATTAACAAATACGACGGCCAAGATGAAGTCGAAGGGGCTGCAACATTCCTCCCGCTTTGCAGCCCCCGAGTCCCTACCATGAGGATCAGACAAGAGGGAGAAGATGGTCAAAGAGGAAATCAGACCTTTTCTCGAAGTGGAAACTAGGACAATACCTTTCTCATTGTCCTCTATAGCATGGCATGGGAAATTGTCACAGTGACTAGAGAAAAGTGGCTAAGCATTTGCCAAAATTGGGCTGCAATAGATGAATCTTCTTCCTCCCTCCTTGCACGAGCAGGGGCTTCTTCCATAGTTGAGGGTTCAACTAAAACTACTCCATTTCTCAAGTCTTACTTCTTTAGGCATATGGAGCTTAGCTTGCACAGTAGACACCATAGCTTCAAGCTCCTCAATATAGTCCATTGGAAGCTTAGGAAGCTTCCTAATCAACTTCTCATAGACTTGACTATATTTACTAGCTCCCAAGAGATTTTGCTTATTTATATAAGAGCTACCGTCATTGTAACCTTGAGCAAGTATGTTTGATGAAAAATTCAAATATTGAGGTGGAGCAAAGTTTGGTGATGGTCGAGAAGAAAAAGAAGTGGAGAGAGAGGCGAAACATTCATATGATGAAAACGGGGGTGCTAGGGCGGGTTTAGGATTGGCCGACAATGGAATGAAGGTGGACATGGTGATGGTCATGCAGACTCGGAGAAGGGATGAGTTTGAGAGGGATGGATGGGAAGAATAAGGATATGAGTTGAGAAAGGGAGGTTTTTATTGGGGAGGAAGAAAGGGAGGGGGTGGTGGAGAGGTAGCCGTGGAAGTTGGAGAGGGTGGACGAGGAGACTGAACAGGGACTTAGGTTGAGGCAGGTCCTAGATAAGAGGGAGAGCTTCTCTTTCTAAAATATTCTTATTTAAAAATTAATAAATAAAAATGTATAAACTTATCCAAATGTTGAAAATTGCTAAGAGAATTGTGACGAATTTGATATCAAGTTGTGTTGGGGTCACTCCCGAGTGGCACGTCCGCGGACTCCAGAGAAGGAATGGACGAGGACTCTTATGCTTCTTTGGAACGAGGACTCTTATGCGTCTTTTGGACGATGACTCTTATGCGTCTTTGGGACGAGGACTCTTATGCGTCTTTTGGACGATGACTCTTGATTGTCATGTCTGAGCACAATGGACGAGGAGCCTATGATCGTAGACGTTGACTGTGCTCTCGTAGGTCTGCAGTAGCCGTTTCTGCAGACTGCTCTGATTGGATGTTGCAGAGGGGATAACTTTTTCAGGTGGCAGGACTGTCATCTAACACGCCAGGCCTGCGCCTGACATGACAGTCCTGCGGCATATTCCTCCACCCTGCCGGCAGACTGGTGGCTGTAGGGTGGCAGTAGGGTGGCTGTCGTCCTGGCTGTCATCCTGGGTG
>JAOVVI020006698.1:0-15412 GCA_028571085.2 Nepenthes alata | reverse complement strand
AGAGACTGTAAAAATGGTCTAGATGGTCCATCGGATCAGTAATTCCATCGTAAGGATCCAGGGCTGGCATATTGAATATTTGAAGAAGAGGATGTATTCGGATCTCAATTATGAATAGAGATCTACTTAAGTCAATGATTACTCCTCCGGCTTCTCATCTAAAAACACACTGCTATATTTTTTTAACTTTCTCCTCCATTTGAGAAGGAACTTCCATCCTCTTCTTGAGAAAGATCTTCAATTCCGAAGAGGTTTACGTGGCATGAGAGGTTGGGCGGCCCACAACCTTTGGAGGGCATGTACTATAAGAGGTTCCTACTTGGTACGAGGGCTATCTATCATCATGAAAATAATGAGGATTTTGCCTTTCAGGGCTATCCTCTTGGGTCCTATAATTTAGACGGCCCTCTAGGTGCATCGGGGCCTTGTTGCTCTAGGCTACTTGGGTCCCAAGGTCTTCAGGCCGTCGGCCTTATCAGTCGGACACTTCCTTCACTTAGAAGTCGCTAGTTAGAAGGCAGAAGATGTAGCACCATTCGACTGCTCGTTCAACCGTGTGCAAATTGTTTAGACGACATTGAATATATCGTCCATTCTCATCACGAGTACTCTCGCACAGGGGTCGGGATGATTATTAACTTGACTACCCATAAGAGGGTAGTTGCCACATGAGGTGGCATCTCTAATTGGTGCACTGACTTATACTCGTGTATTTGCCATGTTGGCTTTTACATGAGTGTGGTAGTCAGACCTTTTAGTCACTTTCCATAGACGGTATCAATGATGTGTTCTCATATCCAGATTGTTGTACAAGTTGGGGAGACAAGAACTGTCCAATGGGTTTGAAGGAGGTCCGACCTCCATACGTTATTAATCTAAATCTTGTATAATACAACAAGGTATGGTCAAAGAATTGACAGAATTTACTCCCCGGTATATCCTCTAACACTCAAGTCAGTATCTTATTTTAAAGAAAGAAAATGGAAAATATAAGTACAAATACTTATAAATTTATTTGTGGTGTGTGCTTAAAAAAGCATCTTAATGAGAGAGTGTATGTGTGCGCTTGAAGCGTTTTAAGTTGTCTTTGATTAGCTGTTGCTTGGTTTATCATTGTCCCCTTTTCTTGTTGGAAGGAGGGGTTTATATGAAAGTTATGGGCAATTGACTTTTCCTGTCAACTGCTTAAAAAGTCATTCAGTGGATAAAATATCGCTCAACTGGTGGATCCCAACCGGCAACTGAGACTATTGAACTGGATAAAAAAAGGAAATAGCTCTAATTAGTTAGAGCTAGTTCCGTCTTCTTTTAATAAATAAATAGTTCGGATAGAGTCAACGGGTTTGTCTATCGATTTTGAACAGTATGGGCCGACTGGGCCTCCATTCTTTTATGGGCCAAAGCATTCAACGAGCTTTCTTCTTGGGCCAATAACAATTATATATATATATATTGTTGGATTCTTTAATATTATTTATTAAATGATCACAGAAAAGACTTTATGTTAAACTTTAATTATTTATTTAATTATATGTTTTGAGATCGGGATCAAGATGTTATTTGAGCAAGAATGGGCTAGACATTTTTTTCCATGACCACACTGTACCTCGTAAAAATAATTGGGCTTTATTTTTTTAATATACTCATCTATACCATATATATTCATATATATATATTGATTATGTTTTACAAAATCCTAAATTGAATTAACTAGACAAATTAAGTGGGCTTAATTGATCAGGAGTAGGGAAGATGAGTGTCTTATTTAAAGTTGAGCCTTACAATGGCTTTAATTTAAATTATTTTGGAAAAAGGTATATTTTGTATTTACCCACCTATTTTATTGTTGATGAAACTTTGTGTCTATTAGGATCGAGCTCTCTTCATTAAATCAAAACTTATATAGTAAGAAATGACATTAGGCTATAGCATTTTATTTTTGTTTTAAATAAATGGCAATGCTTGTGTCGTAGTCGTGACATTAACAAAAAGATTATTAAAGTGTGTTTTGTAATTTTAAAAAATAAGTTCAAAAACTTAAAAAAAAATATTTATTTTTGAATGATGCTAGAATAGTAAAATTTAAAATGCTAATACGATTAATGATAAAATTAAAATATTATTAAAATTATATAATATTGATAAATGTCATGCTATGAGTACCGTGTAAGGAAGTATCAGACCACTTTATATTTATTATATAAAATTTTATCTTGAACTATATAAGAGATTATTTTTATAATTTGAATATGTAATCTTTATATGAAGTTGCAACAACTCTATCAATTGTATTAAAATTTTATATATTATAACATATATAAATAAAACATTAAAATAAAAATAAATTTAGCCAGTTTTGCTGTATTTACAAATAGCCATTTATGTTTGACACAATGTGCAACGTACAAGTGTAGTTATATGCAAAGGTAGTGTCCTATTAATTGGATACGAGAGTTTATTTTTGGCCAAATTTATTGACTTGGTTTTGGTTTATATATTAGTTCATGTTATTGGGGCTTCCTAATAATGAAAGATGAAAAAATATCATATTATTTGAACATATTCCATGAAATATTTTCTACTTATTTTTATTATATATAGGATTTTTTTTCCCCAACATGTAGGTGTTGAAAAGTCCTACCAAGTAAAAATTTATTAAGCTAACACGTATCTAATGGGTCCGGTAATATAATGGGCCGACACAACTCTAGACCCAACCGTCAGCTCACAAGGAGGAACGAAGGCCCAATGAGCGGCAATGAAGACACCAAGTGGGAGATTGGTCGAGTCCAACCTAGTCGAAACACAGTGATAGCCACGGCAATCCAGTTGAAGCCCCACATGTGATAGGCCAAGGGGACAAGCATTGAACAGCCTAGCTGGCAATGCAGACGGTCAAACCAATCAATAAACCTTCCAACCCAACAATTGGCAGTGTAATCAAAGTGCACGTATGCAAGCACTACCTACAGCAATAGCCATGGTAGATATTCAAAGATGACCACCCACGGTCGCACAACCCTCACAAAGCAATAACTGACATCGGTGGCTTTCACAGATGCGAGTTCAAATAATCCCAACGAGACAGCTATCTCTAAATTGGATGCCAAACAACGTTACCACCAGTATTACAAATATCTTTCACCTCTACCAGCGAAGGAAGGTGGATCCTAGAGATCCCCGAGAATTACCCCTCTATACTCCCAAGGTCTGGTTTTTCAATTCTTCAAGGAGAATACATTCACAAAAGCTTAGTGGAAGAGAGACGATGAACCAAGCTCTCCCTTTCTTCCTAGAAAAGCTAAGCGACCCCACTCATTCCAAGAGCATGTCCTCCACCTTTAAAGACGCTTCTCGCCAAGTGCAGCATCGAAGCTTTGTAATTCAGCATCTCAAAGACGCTCCCTATTGAGCGCGTTATCGGAGCCAAGCCCTCCGACTTTACTCACTCTTTCCCCCATCTCCGGTACATCATTTCACTTTACTTCCTTCTTTCATCTTTCTATTATTTGATAAAATTTTAAGATTTAAATTTTAAAAAATAAATCGAGAAGTAAATTTCTTCAATCTTTTGACCCATTATTTTCTAGTTGTGTTACGCACAATCCAAATTATCAAAAACGGAGATCGAATTCACCTAGATTTGACTCGACGTGGAAGATTAGGTGGCTACCTAATCCGTATAGCAATCCAAATCCAGTGACACATCAATATTGATTGTTGTAATCGGAAAGAATGAGTTATATATGATGTCGTATTCATGTTTATAAGTTTTAATTTGTGTTATTTAGCATTTAAATTTGTCTATTTATAATTTTTAGAGAAATACTATTTATATATTTAATTATTTTCAAATTATTAAAAATAAGCATAGGTATTATTATCCGATAATTTTCACTTTATTCATTCTCTCTTCCTTTTCACATCGAAAGTAATAATTTTAATATAATTAAATATACAGTAAAATATATAAATAATATTATTTTAATTTTTATAGTCTTAGTCAGATGTTTACAATTTGGTCAGAATTTTTCTGTTGAATAATAGGGATTAAAAAAAAAAATCTTCATCCTTAACAAAATATTATTTTAAGAAAAAAAGAGTTTGTTTAGACAAGTTATTATGACATCTAATAAACATGGAAAAACCCCAGACTCGTTATTTCTCCACGCAAACTCATTTTTCAACACCAATGTTTTACTATTGACTAGTTCTAGTCAGAGCTTTATATTTTTATTTTAAATAAAATTATAAGATATTTTTAATTTTTTTATGAATATTTTTAATAATATATCAATGTTTATATATGTTAATAGACTCACGTAGTAGTAGTAATAATAATAATAATAATAATAATAATACTTAATTAATTAATTATGTTATTTAAAAATATCTGAAAAAATAAACAAATAAGATTATTGAAATATTTTTCTACTGTTAATTCCTACGGAAATTGCCGAGTTGGTTCCCTATCTTGCACGCAGTTGAAGGGGCGGCAGACAATTGCCATAAGCAATGTAATATAACGAAGTAATTATATCATAAATAATTATCATATCACCTTATAATGTCATAAACTGTCAGTATACATGTATTCATTTGGTTATTAAAATAATTAAAAATTTCAAGAACAAAACTCTCACCATGTACATAATTATTTTTTAAAAAATTGGTCCATTTTAAATTTAATATATAATGTTTATTCTTATATTATTTACTATGTCATTTTTATTATTTCATTTTATTATTAATTTATATGACGATCATTTCATATAATCATAATTTATCAATTTTTTAGTTAAAATTTTAAATATTTACACAGATCAATAATTTTGCATTCGAAAAGGACACTTCAATTTTTTAAAAAAGAATTTCATTTCTACTATACTGATTTTTCTTAGTCAAAATGTAATGCCATATTACAAATACCCTCTCAATATTAGATCCATTCCACGTACGAAATTTATGCCACAACAAAAAACTGCAAAAAATGTTGAAGCATAGAGCTGCCTTATGTTTTTTCCTCTCTGTATTATTGTTGCCGCCTCTTGCTCCTTCCACAGCAGAGGCACGGCCGTTGAATGGTGGCAGTGAGGTCGGCTCCGTAGCAGGAAGGGGCGGAGATAAGGGCGGCAAGGTTGGTTTTGTGGGCAGGTTTTCTTTTGTGCCAAGGAAGATGGCAGGGCCAAGCCCAGGCGACCGCCACTATAGATTCGAAACTCGTGAAGCTTCGTTAGGAGGGATGAAGGCCTCAGATCACTCTGGTCCAAGCCCTGGTGATGGAAACAAGTAATGCTCAATGGCAACCACCATTAACACTGTTGTTTCAGGGTTTTTTTTTTTTGAGTTGTAGGATTCTGGATTTAAAAAGAAAAATTTGAAAAACAAATTCATTTAATATTATTTTTACAAATATAAAATAAGGACCGTTGGATAATCAAAATTCAACAGTCTGGATGTGTAAAGGAGGGGCTACCCCTCCGTTTGGGGGTGAGGGAGGATCGAGTTGAGAGATTTGTGTATTTTATTGATTCAATATTGTAAATATTAGATAATCACTGACTTGGATTAAAAAGTTTGATTTCAGTTTAGTTACTTGGAACTAGATTGATTTTTGATTTTCAATCTTTGTTGAGCATACAAATAAATATTTAATTAGTTGTTTCATTAATCATAAATTAAATAGGCAAAAAAGTCAATAATCCTTCTTAATAATCCATACTTATGGCCTTCGCATCATATATTTATAGCCCTTTTTTATTACATTCATTTTCTTATATGAAGTAATTCAGTTTAATTTAGAGATCATATTAAAAATATAAGAGTTAATTAAAATAATATAATACTATAATCAAATAAATAAAAACTGAGTTATAGTCAGCAGGAGCAGATGCACCATATTGGATGTGGGTTTAATTAATCCCATTCAAAAAAAAATTTATATAAAAAAATAGAAATTAGATAGGAATTTATTAATAATTAATTGAAAATTTTCATTTGATCATCAAAAATATCTTTAATTGCTATCATAATATCTGTTTATTATTTATTTTGATTCAATTATTTCTATAAAATTAATAATTGTGATGGTTCT
Organism: Nepenthes alata; assembly: GCA_028571085.2. Taxonomy (NCBI): domain Eukaryota; kingdom Viridiplantae; phylum Streptophyta; class Magnoliopsida; order Caryophyllales; family Nepenthaceae; genus Nepenthes; species Nepenthes alata. Next base: position 9,318 of record JAOVVI020006698.1, on the reverse strand, counting down.
AATTTATAACTTTGAGTTTGGATCTTATTCACTTCTAAAGTCTTCTTCAATCATCCATTATAAAATTTGAAGTTATGATAAATGCATGTCTAAAGGTTTCAATGTGTTTAGTGCCATAATTTTATGTCATAATTTTATATATCAAATAAATATAAAAAATAATTATATAATAAAAATTTTAAGAAAAAATATCAATTTTTGAGAAATGAGGTTTAGTATCTAATGGGTGATAGTGAAGCTCATCTTCGCGATTAAGGCAAAACCATTGTGTTTAGTATGCATATAAGGGATACTTGTACGTGATTTGGGTAAAATAGGTTGTGATTGCAGTGCTCATTAGCGGCACTTGTGCATGCATGTATTTGCTCACGATACTTGCTTGGATGACTTTTACATATTATACATTTTTTATCCGTTCAAATTTTTTTACATTATTCGACTTCATATATGTTTTTATGATTTTGGCATATTTTACCTTCATATATTTGTATACAAGTTTCGTATATTTTATCGTATATTCTATATTATCGGTATTTCAATTTTTGACCATTAATATTATCCATTGCATGTTCGCCTACTATGGCCACTTATGTATAATCTATATATATATAATTCTTAGTATTAGACTCATTCTTAACATATTTTTACTAACATATTAGATTAGTAGATTTAGATATATTTGTAACAAATTTGGACATCGGAGAGGCTTTATAGAAGAAATTATTTTTTTGGATGTTTTAGTTGTATTTTAATTATTCAATTTAGAGTTTAATAATTCAATTTTTGAATTGTTTCTATTATGACCATAATCCGATAATTCTTGTAATTTAATACAACAATTAATATCTTATTTGGTTGCTCTAATTTCGATTATGAGATACTTTTCTTACTTATAGTTTAGATCAATTAAGAGATGAATTTTCATAACTACTTTCAAATATAATTTTTAGGTTTTCTATTTTAATATTTATTTATTATTAACATCGTCTTCTAACTTTTTGATTTGGTTTCTATCGTTTGACTAAATATTTGATTGTTGGTCTTAAATTAGAGTTAACTTTGATATATTTAATTATGGTTTTTTGGTGGTGGGAACGCTATCGGGGATGTGACAAATCCGGTATGTGATCGTTGTGGGAAATAACATGGAGGGTGACTGCGATATAAGTAGTTCCAAACTTTTTTAATTGTGGTCAAATTAGTTATGGTAAAGTAGTGCCCTTTTTTGTCAAAGCATGCAAATTGAATGCATACTGTTCCCAGGTGGACTTTTACCATACAGCCAAGGATGCTCAAACCAATCAATTGATAGTTGAAGATAATATGCTCACATTTAAATCTATGTTATGACCTAGAAACATATAACTAGGTCAATAACAATAATCCACAATAATATAAAATTCTAATAAATAATATTAATACAATAAATTTTGATTTGGGTGTGACAAATCATACATACATAGGACCCAATATATCATAACCCATATAAGACCTCATCAAATATAAATTCAGATATTATAAAATGAGACTTACTATCCAAATATCATAATGCAGGTATCCAACCCTAACAACTTATCAATATGATATAATGACTCCAGAATACCCGATATATAGTCCAAGGCTCTTATCCAGCCAATACAATAACCATAATACACCCCCGAAATCTGAAATATAACTAACATAAATATCTCTACTCACCGATAGAGATATATTACGTCAGATCACGTTTGAACTCCTATAAGTGCATCCAACCCACTAGTTTAAATGAATAAAATATGAAATCATGAGTTTAAAACTCAATGAGTATCATCATTATATATAAAATAGTAAATATAAATCAAATGGAAGGGATTTCACATAACAATTGTATAAAATAAGCCATAAGATCTGTAAAATCTTTAAAAATTAAAAAATAGTTTTGTAATAAATTATCGTCTGTATCAGATCATCTCTATGAGATATAATCATAATAAATCATGATCCGATCAAATGTTATAAATGATATCATATCGTATTATAGTATATCATGATCCGGGGTTACATTATATAAGTCATAATCGTTACTACATCCGCATGGGATACATACTATTATTCAGATCTAAAGCACATAATCTCATTGTAGAAATTAAAAATAAAATCAAAGTCAAAATATATAATCAAAATGTATTCCAAGCTGAATTCATATTTATATGTACGAGACATTCCTATCACTTAATTCGGTGGCCAATCTATGCATATTAAATCATAGTCTAATGCAAATTCATAAAAAAATATAAAGTATACACGAAAGAGGAGAACAAAAGATTATTAGACCAACTTAAGAAATGGTTACATATACTCCTAGTAACCTTGAGTTATATCAACTAAAATTTAGGCCAGTAGGTTTGATCATCTATGTATTCTGTCTCATATAGATCGAAAACTTACTCACTATATTTTACAATTCGTGACTTTAGGTATAATCTTAAGTTTAGTTATATGTTAAGATGTCAGAATATATAAATTTTTTTTAATATTTTAAGAAATTTTTATTTAAAATATAGTGATGTAAGTCAATTACAATATACTTCAACCTTCCTGTCAGTAAAAGGGAGATAACATACCCCATACGTCCACGTAGGGATTAAGCCTCCCTGTCGGGAGCGGTACCATAAAATCTCATACCTTGGATCACAATCGACCCCTCGGGTCTTATGACCATTGTGGCCATTGGCCGTTCAAGGTATTGAATTAAGTCGGAGGAATAGCCAGTATTATTTGGGTTGCCTTTAGATTTTGTGGATTGTCATGAAATCTCCCTTACATCGATAGCTAATGAAATTAGTGCGCGATCAAATTAAGCCTTATGGGGGATTAGAAATTTACATCAAATCAAGGTTCTAACCTAAGATATTGGGGTTTGGAAGATTCATTTAGTTAAAGCTTTCAAGAATAAGTCGTTGATCATGGATATAGCATAGGATCATGAAGAACGAATTCTGAAAGGATCCTCCTCGATTATTAACTTTTAATGTCCGTTAAATTTTGAGGACGAAATTTTTATAAGTGAAGGAGATTATAATGTACCGATTTTTGAATATCGTGATTGTGAATAATTAAATTAATATAATTAAGATTAAACTTCATTCATGTAGAAAAAAACTAGTTTTGAAACCGTGGAGCGAATCAGCGGCATAGGTTGTGTGGCATTTCCACATAGATTATTTGGGTGCCCAAACGAGGGGGCCAGTGCTTGAGCGCTAGCCTAAGTATTAAAACCTAAGAAGGTTTTCTTTCGGGGCTTTCTGTGGCATTTCCCATGGGTAGAGAGAGAGAGGGGGAAGAGAGACAATGTGGAGAATGAAGCTCTCGAGTCCGATTCTGAGCTCGAGCTAGTTAGAGAAAAGATAGCTCGGGTCAAGGTAAGTGCATCCATACTTTTCTCTTTCTTTTTCTTACACTTTTGTTCCAATTTTTTTGGATATCCTTCTTCTGATACCCGAATAAATTTATATTTTGTATAACCCATGGTCTAAACATGAAAATATTTTGATTTTGTGTTCAATTTATGTAGATTTTTTCACCCAAAAATCCTAACCCGTGTCCAGACCGATTTCACCCATTATTTTGGGTTTTATGCATGATCTGGATTTAGATAGTTCTTACCCAGGACATGGGTAAGCAAATATATGAATTTTATGCCCAAATTTGTGATTTTGATAGGTTTTCGGGCATGGAACCCCAACCCCGCACCACAAACAGTTTCACCAATTATTTTAGGATTTTTGAATAAATTGAATTTAGAATATTATCAACTATTCTTCGAACATGTTAATTTATCAATAGGTTATCCGAATTAAAAGTTTTGTGTGGTCTTATACTCACCGGAACCCTAACCCATACCCCCTTTGGGTTTTACCCGAATTAATTGTAATTTATTTACAATTTGGCTTTAGAAATTCATAATTCTTGTTTTATGGGCGCAGGCACCTTTTATATTTTGTATTTATGCCCACAAAATTATACATGTTAATTTTACGTATTTTGAAAATATGGTCAGACATAAACAACGATGTTTAACTGCATGTACATAGTTATGTCATTTTGCATATACTTCAAAAATTATGTTACATGCAATTGTAAAGGAATTTATTATTCGAAAGCTCTAAAGTTACGTTTGGCTCACGATGGTAAGAACTTCTTAGATGTTCTAAGTCTTATGATAATTTATACACATATCGTGAACTCATTAATCTGAAATATTTCAAAAATTATATTATGAACCATTTGTCAAGAATTATCGATGGGAAAATTGAAACTTTTATTTGGCCTAATATATAAAGGATTTCGTAAATTCTCTAAGCTCCAAAGAAAATTATACATAGAATTAAGAACACATAAGGATTAAAACTCACGAGGAATATAAAAATCAATATTAAAATATGCTTATAAAAAAAAATCTGATGATGGTAGAAATTCTGTAATTAAGTGATGGACTTATGAATCGTTCTTCGGAACGATGAATTTTGGACTTATTGAACCATTCTCGAGTAGAGTGGGTATGAAAAATTTTATACTTAAGAACAGAATTTTCTAAAGAAATAAGAAACTAAGAATTTAGATTGAAGATTCATGTTTAATAAACTTTGACATGCCATAAATATTATAGTAAAAACTCAAATATTATTTTAGCAGTATATCCTGGTCGTATTTTATAGTCGATGATATTTTCTGACATGCCTTAATTTATTATAGTGGATGGTCATTATTTGTTTTGGATTCACATTGCAGCTATTGGCCTCGTCTATAGAAATTATATATAGACGACTCATTTTTTAGCCTTGAGTAAGAGAAGATGGTTTTTGATTGTGTAGGAGTAAATACAATTTAGGTTACGACTGACCGCTCCTTTGTCAGTGATACCTACTTAGATATAATTGATGACTAAGAAAAGACAAAGGAAATAAACTAACAAAATTTGGAACAAACGAAGAAAGCATTCTTTCCTGGATCAAATTTTACGATCTCATATGCATCTTTGTTTCCTTCTATATGTATTATTATATTTTTGAATATGAACTTTTGCATGTCATTTGTTATATATGTGCATTGCTGATCTTTTGACTCACCATTATTATTTTTTCTCCCTCTAAATGAGTATGAGTTACACCCAACGAGGTATGGTAGAGGATTTAAGTCGGTTATGCTCGAAGATGTTGAAGATGACCTCATGGACTTAGTTAGGTGGTTTTGTGTCCTCTGATAGATTATTTTGTATTTTTAATAAATTTTGTTCATAGATGTATGTATGTGATGATGATGAGGAGGAAGATATACCCGTAGTATAATTTTCACTATGTTAATAAATATTTATACTTTCACAGGTTGCTATAGTTAGTTTGGATATCTAGTTTCATTTATTATGAACCAACGTCATATTGAAATTATGACATTGGTGCCATATGTGGTTGTGTGGCATTTTTCATCCTGTATTTGTGTAAATTATGGTTTATATATATTGTACAGTATATTTATAGTATTTATATTTGGCCAATGTTCGTATTATAGTTGAAACTCTATCAAATTTTTGGTTAAAAATACAGTACATCACAAAAAGAGAGTGAATAAAGATAAGGAAGAGGAGAAAGAAAGTTAAAGACTGTAATTTTAATATTATTTTGTATCAGATCTAATAAATCTGTTATTTAAAGTAAGCATATGTAAGTCAATTTTATGGTCTGTTATTAAAATCTTTCAAATTTTTTTGATTTTTATTTAAATGTACATACATGTCACTTTTTTACTTATTTTTTAATATTATTATATGTATATTTATTTTATTAAATATTTTGATATTTTGTTGGGTTTTATAAAATATTTAAAGATTTTATTTATTTTTAGCAAACATATAGGTAATTTGAAGGATTATTTTATTATAATGAGATGTTGTAAAGAAAATAATAAGATATTTAATTTTTTTTAGTTTTGCATACTTTTTTTATACAAATATGTGTTGAGAATTATACTTTATGTTATGATAGAATTAGTACTTTTTTTATTTGAAAATTTTTTACATATTTATTATAAAATTCTCTATTTGATAAAATGAGAATCATTATATTTTTGATAGTTTATATCCATTTATGTTCTATTTGTTATGTGCATTTGAAGAAATACATTTATCATCCATTGGTAAAAAAAAAAAGAATGTGGCTTTAGACCCTATTTTTAGTGTAATAAAGATGGTTTGGTTGTGTTATAAATAGTAGTGTATTAATTTAAAATTTTTAAATATAAAAATAATTCATTCTTTGAAATTGTCATTTGATTAGTCATTGTACAAGTCACCGATCTTTGATTTTTAATTTTTTCTTTGTTTTCAATACGATTATTTGGTTTTCAAGATTTTATAGACCCATTATATGTCTTTGTCTTCCTATATTCTCACACATTCTACATAGTTTAAATATTTGTATACATACTCAATAGTTTATATAAAATCATTATTTGAAATATGTTTAATATAAATTAGGCATGTCAGATTTTTACATGTAATTTATAATTTTTTGTCCTTTCATTTAATTTAGTTATGTATATTTGTAGATCATGCATATATATATTGTTGAGTATTAGATTTACGTTTATAAATATTTTTAAAACTTTTCTAAATTAGTGGGTAATAAATTTTTATAGAACTCAGATAGAGGACCATCGAAGAAATGTAGTCATAAGTTTTTTTGTGGTTTAAGAGCATCGAAGAAATGTAGTTATAAGTTTTTTGTGGTTTTTGGATCTATGTTTGAATCTTTTGTATTGGTTATGATTTGTATATGATATCCGATCTAATTTTGATTGTTAGATTACAATTATATATGGTTAAATTATATATTTAATATCATTATTATCACTTATTTATATTGGGGTCGTGATAGGATTGGCTTCAAAATATCGGGAATATATATAGCTTATTCTTCAAATTTTGCCTTTTAGTTTGTCGATATATGAATCATTGATCTTTCGTTCTTAAGTTTTTACATATTTTCAATATTGTCATTTAGTTTTTGGATTTTTAGATGCACTTTCATATGTTTCTTGATTTTTCTATATTTTTTGTTTATTTCACATGCTTTGTATATTCGTGTATGTTGGGTATTCAATATGAAATCATATTTTAAAATATATTTATTAAAAATTAGACATTTTAAATTTTCATATATGATTCATAATTTACAATTCTTTATGCTTGTTTTACTTACATAGATTTAGATATTATATGTATATATTTTGCTTAGCATTAAAATTATATTTGACATTCTTTAAAATCCTTCCAAAATAGTAAGTATTATATTCTTGTGGAATTGGATGGAGGATTATCAAAGGAATATAGTTAGAAGTTTATTTTTTGATTTTTCAACTTATTTTTGGATCCCTTGTACTAGTTAAAATTGATACCTAATTTTCTGCAATTCAAACTTAGGGCCGATATGCCATTATGTAGTTATGTATGGTTTTCTGCTATTTGTATATTATATATTTTAGTTAAATACTTTTTCTTACAATAATTATTTGATTGAGCAGCTACCATATTATTTTTGAGTTAAGACGGGGTTAGTTTGATCATTCTTAAAATTAAAGTATTTATATCTAATTATTGTACTTATAGTGTTAGTATGCAATTTATAACTCGGTTTTGGCCATTGGACTGTGATTTTTATAGATAAATTTTGTATCTAATATTATTATTATTTACTCGTATTGGAATCATGATAATTTCTTTATACTAAGTTGTAGTAGCAACCTGCAACAGCTACGAACTCTCCTAAAATTTTTATTGGTAACTCTTCATGTCGCTTTATGTAACTCCTATCTGACGGAAAAAATTACGTCATACGGGCTGCGACGCCCCTCCCGCATCGCAGCCCCCCCGGATCCCCTATGAAGTGCATCGGTTGATTATCGAAGTCTAAAGGCAGATATCGTTCTCTACGTGCTTCAAACTCCTATTCGAAATTTATTGAGTTGAATTGCTCTATGTCGGGTTTCCTACAATCACATCCCTCTAGATGAGCTACTCTGGATGAACTATTTGAGCTTCGCCGTGCTTTAGATTTTTTTCCGGAGGGTACATGTGGCTAACATGGCACAAGGCTTATGCGGATGTGCATAGATTTTAAGAACGGGACAATTTACTTAGAACGTATTTTGAATTTATAAAACTAAAGGATGATGCGGACACCTCTGAATATTCTCAATTGATATGCCATCTATTTATTTGTCTCTTGTGTGAGGTCCGTGACTATAAGCAGTTAGATGACAAGTCACGCCATTTAAAAATATATACAAAAGTATCAAACAAATATCCACACATTATAAAATATCAAATACATGTAATTTTAACATTATAATTTAGAAGATTGATTGCTAAATTTAAATTCATAATATCTCAATTATGATAAATCATCACAACCTTGGCAATTAAACAAAATTAAGAAATCATTAATTTAAATTCTTCCATGACAAATGATGGGAGAAATTTTGACTCTACTGTGAATATCGAAGAGATTTTTCTCCTTGATCATTTCTTTGGTTAAAATCTATCATTATACTGTGAAAGGCAGAGACAAAATAAACATATTATATATTAACTATATAATTCGTTGATTTTTTTTAAAAACAAATTGGTATCACTATCTCGTGCGTGCCAGCTCTTAAGAATAATTCAAACTATTTTTCAATCATATTTATCTTTATTATATATTAACTATACCCTATTAAATTTTTGAGAGAATAAATCGGCCTAATTATGCCTCCCCGATTTGATCTAAGCCTAGGAAAGTCACCCTAGCCTAGTTTTATCTTATGGAAAAAACATCATTGAAAATAGTTTGTGTATTTTTATATTTTCACATTATACAAAAAATAATTAATAAAATATTACTTCAATTTTAAAGAAAAACATAGGTAAAATCTGAAAAAAATATAAATATGATACTTGATTAAAATAATTTTCAAATGTTAATATTAATACTTCACTAAAATCGACCATATACATATTGTTTGATTATGGGTGTTGAATTATTAGGTTAATTAAGATTTTGTTAATATGGTACATATCATTGATGGTGATTTTTAAAAATTACTTAAGACAAGCAGTTTTGTTGGGTCCAACTTGGAGGTGGGCTAAGCACAACAAGATCCAATCAAAGGAACGTCAGTCTAGTCAAGCAGCAATGCCCAAAGTCCCTATGTGAGGCCCAGTAGATTTAAGCGTGCAACTCACGTGACGCCCTCAGGACCACAGCCAATCAGCGTGCCTTCGCAATCTACCAAGGCAATTAC
>JAOVVI020006697.1:0-15418 GCA_028571085.2 Nepenthes alata | reverse complement strand
AGAGCGCTCTGGGCTTGATGCTTCTGTGGGGAATTTTGAGGCCATCATGCAAGTTGTCACAGGAGCCACCGTCATTGAGTTATCGCTGTCGGGCGATTTGGCGGCGCCCATTATGCCAGTGGAGCTGCTGTTTAAAGTTGCCAGACTAGAGGAGTCTGCCGTAGAGTCATCTGTTGAGCAAGAAAAGTTAGTCATCGGAGCACTTGCCGAGGTGGTTGACATCATTGCAGAGCCTGCGCAGGAGATCGTCGCTCCAAGTCTCCTCGACGTCTTGTCGTTGGAGCTCACCGGCGAAGCCACTATGGAGTGGTCTCAGGAGGGGGTCGATCCAAGTTTCCCTCCAGCCAGTCTTGAGTCATGGGCTAGACCAAGTAGGAAGCAATGATGAGTCTTCTCGGTAACCTTTCAAAGCTCTCCCTCTCTTATTCCTTTGGCATTGTTGCCTAACTTCTTTGTTTTCTTGCAGGAAGACAAGATAATGGTTGCTGTGCATAAGGGACTGTGCTAGAGGGATGCAATGATCAGAGACTGGGATGAAGAGATTCAGCTGGATGAGCAAAATAGCCAGTTGAGCGCCCAAGTTTCGTAGCTTCAGGAAGAGAAGGCTGCACTCCAGCTGGAGCTGTCAGAGTTTAGGGTGCAGTCAGCAGGGTTGGAATAAAGGGCTGCTCAGGTGAAGGGGCTCACAGGTGAGCTTCGGGTTAAGGTTGTCATGCTGGAGAACGAGATGTCCACCCATTTACACCCACAGGAGGTCACTCAAGTTGTAATATTTCAGATTTTTATTCGGATTTATTTAATAAAAAATTATGATATTGAGTAATTTGGGTGTAGTAAAAATTAATTTAATATTATAAAATTTGGACGGATATTTGAATCAATTGGATTACTATCTGAGGTGCGCTTGTTCTATCACCCGAAGATCGACTTGGACTTTGGAATAAAAGAAAAGTAAAATAAAAAAATAATAATAATAAATATGAAAAAATGGAAAATAAAAAAAGAGAAATAAGAAAGGATGAAAATGGGAAACAGTAATGGGAGGCAGTGTTGGGGAGAGAGAAGAGGGAAAAGTAAAGGAGAAGAGGGGAGTGCCGGCACAGAGGGTCACCACCACCGTTGTTGCCGGAGGAATCGGCGCCAGAGATGGAAGCTCGGCAAAGCCCACCCTCCGTTGTGTGTCGTGGTGTGAAGGGAGGGAGGAAATCGCATGAGCCACTACCGTTCCCGGAGAAAATGAGTAAAATTAAGGCAAGTAAATCTTTTCATTCTCTTTGTTGATGCCGATTTGTGGCTTGTAGGTACCGATTTTGAGAAAATCGGCTGAAATTTTGATGGATTTCGTGTTAGAGGTGCGGTGGAGGAGAGAGATGGTTTTGCCGCCATTGCCAACGCTACCATGCAATCGCTAGATGCTGCCGCCTCCGTCACTCGTGCCAGAGCCATCATCGGCAGAGGAGTAGGAAAATGTGGAGAGAGAGACAGTAGAGGTGCGATACAGAGAAAAGAAGGGAAGAGAGAGAATAGGCCGGGGGTTAGTAGGAGAGAGAGAGGTGTCATTCAGATACTTCGAGATATCCTTTCTTTAGATCTGTGAAGTATGAGGTCAAGGCAAGTATTTGTAAACCTCCTCTTGGGTTTAATTTAACATCTGAAATATTTTAGATACTATTTAAAATTTTTACCAACATACATGTATTTTTATACACTTGATCTATTTATTTTGGATATGTATGTGTAGTTTATTGATTAATTTCGATGTATTTGGACTGGATTTTAGGATTTAAAAGATTTAATATTTTTCTGAAAACCTGAATAATTTATCAGACACTGCATGTGTTTATATTAGTATTTGCATATGAAAATATGCACGAAATTTGCATAGGTTGTCTATTTTTATATGCATGTATCAGGTTGTGATTATTACATTTGAATTTATACATTAAATATTTTGGTCAGCCCTAAACAGAGAGATTTATTTAAACATTTTTTTCGTCTAAGAAAAGGTTCGGAGTAGTGACCATTCCTATTTGAATACTTTGATTCGACCTTATAATATATTTGGACGTTCTAATATATCTGGCAAGTTTGAAGATTGTACCCAAAATCGCAGGTGGCAAATAATGGTAAGCAACCATCCCCACGAATACAAAGTACATAGGTGGCCATTCTTGTTGGCTAAATTTACATTCGATTTGACCTAAGGTTATTGTGATTATGTATAACCATTTCTCAAACTAGTCTTTAAATAATCGGAATTCAAATTTGATGCATGATTTGTATCTTTGCATTGATTTATATTGGACTTTGATTTAAATTTGGATTTGGATTTCAAATTCGCCGATTTTTTCCACAGTTGAGTCTTGGTATTTCTCGTACAAATAATTTTAGACTATATGTTTTGATCTGAACACTTTGACTACTGTTGCGGAGCTACTTTGACTTTTGCGCACGCTATTGGATCATTTGGTTATCAGATTTGCTCGAAATCACAAACTAATGAGGCCTTGAATTTGATTTTGGTCTCGGATTCGGACTTGGATTGGACTTTAAAATTGACTATTTGCCTATTAGAATTGATCTCGATCACTTTCGTTTATATATATATATTTATTTATTTATTTATATTTATATATTTATATATATATACACGTCCTAATGATGACTGTTTTATGATTTGGATATTATTTTGGATCTAGATATTTGATTTGGGTACGAAACTACCATTGGATTTTTTATTTTGAATTTCTCTTGGATTTATTTTTTTAGCGATTTGGAATTATTTTGTCATTTGAATGGATTTTCATCTATTTGACATTTCCTCTAATTCATTAAACTTTTTTATTTAAATATGATTCTTGTTGAGCGCTTGACTCACGTTTTCTATTTTATTCCTTTAGAGTAAAAGGTTCGGACGTATTGTAGGAGTTAGGATGTGATTTTATCTGCTATTCATCCGATTTGATGAGTTTTAATTTTATTATGGATTAAATTTATATTTGATATAATTAGATTATGGAATCAGCTAGATATAAGCCCACGAATATATAGTTCGGAAATAGTTCAGATATTATGTTATATTTGATTATAATTTTTGGTTGGTTTATTACCTTCCGTACGACGATTGTAGAGTATGTCGTAATTATTTTATTCGGACAATTATCCAATGAGATCCTGTGTGAATTTTTGATTTGTTGGATCTTGTCTATTTGATTTGTCATACCCGAATTTTAAAACTTAATATTATTTATTAAATTTATTTAAAATTTTAAATTTTAAAAATTTTAATTAATTATTTAAATTTACCTATTTAGTCCGGGTTTCCATACTTTCCTAAAGGTGGTGCCCAGCCTCGTGAGGATTTCGTTAACTTTGCTCGGAGTGCACAAGGGCCTCTCCCGTGTCCTCTTAGGAGCTCAGCCCCTTGGCTGGAATTTTTGTACTTTTGTTCTTCGTTGTACTTTATAAAAAAAGTTTTGTTAATAAAACATCGATTTTATTGACGCATTGTATTTTTTGACTGTATCATGCTTTCTCTTTAGTCATTTACTCCTTCCGCTAGCCAGCTGGCTTAGTGTACTTTGTATGGGGAGGCCGACCATAACACTAATTGTTGCAATCCCGCTACTCAGAGACATGTGTTGCACTCTTAGATGAACCTAAGTCCTCGAAGAGACATCAAGGTAAGTCGTTGTGTCACGACATCTTGACATACGAGCACATTTTGTTTAATGAGTTTAGCTTTCGTATTAGGTGGCAATGTCCATGTTTGACACTGGGCGGCCTACATTTAGTCGGAGCACTTTGCCATTGATTTCTCGACCGTTGCAGACTGACTGTGATATCTCTTGCTGGAGGAGGTCATCACGCATGCCATTTAAGCCCCCTAAGGTTTCGTGTTAGTCCGCGAATGGGAAACTTAGATGACTAAGGTTTGATTCGACAGCTTATAGGCCACTTGGATGACCAAGGTTTAATTCGACCTCTTACAGGCCACTTGGATGATCGAGGTTTAATTCAACTCTTTACGGGCCACTTGGATGATCGAGGTTGAATTACGAGCAAGTGAAAACCCGCCCGACTTAGGGGTAGACTAGGTCGTTTATTTTATACAATCTGCAAGTAAGCATTCATATGAAAAAAAGAAAGGAAAGAGAAACATGGAATAATGCAAACGAAAAAAAATATTTTATATTAATCATAATCAGTGTTACAAGCATGCACCACATCACACAGATGGCCTACCTGGGTCTTCACTAATAGTAGTACTTCAAGTAAATCACGTTCCACATTCGCGGGATCAACTTGCCTTCCTCGGTTCAGAGCTTGTATACTCCATTTCACAGGACGGCTGAGCTAGGAATGGGCCTTCCCAATTCAGAAAAAGCTTATTTTGGTTGGCTGTATTTCCCGTAGCCTCTATACTTCGCAAGACCAGGTCTCCAACTTTAAATTTCCACACTTTTAGTTTCTTGTCATAACAGTGAGCTATTGATTACTAATAGGCAGTTCTACACATCCTGGCCGCATTGCAGGCTTCCTCCAACAGAGCTAGGTGCTCTCTTATCTTTTTGAAGTTGCCAAGTATATCGAATACTTCGACCCTTAGGCTTGTGAGCCCGATCTCCACTGATATTTCAGCCTCGGTCCCATAGTAGAGGATGAAGGGTGTCTCGCGAGTTGGTTTCTTAGGAGTCATCCAGTATGATCATATCATAGAGGGCAATTCATCAATCCAGGAGCCCCTCACGTCATCTAGCTTGGTTTTTAGACCGTAGAGTAGCGTACGGTTGATGACTTCTACATGTTCGTTTGCCTGGGGGTACACTACCAAAATGTGGATCAATCTGATGCCCAAATCGGTGCAATACTTGGTGAAATGCTTTGCCGAGAATTGGATTCCGTTGTCAATCACGATAATCTCGCGAATGCCAAATCTACTCACTATGCTATGGTAGATGAACTCCAGGGGATTGTGCTCAATGATCTTGGCCAGCAGGGTGGCTTCAACCCATTTGGTGAAGTAGTCTATACCCGCGATGATGAAATTCCGTGACTCGGTACTGACAGGAAATGCGCTGAGAATATCAAGCCCCCATTGCACAAAAGGCCAAGGAGCTTGGAGGGATCTTAGCTCCGTGGGCGGTTGGTGGTGAAGATTATCGTGGAGTTGATAATTCTTGCACTTCTTTACAAACTCCAGGGTATTTTTCCTCATTGTGGGCTAGTAATATCCCTCGTGCATGACTTTAAACATTAGGTTCATGTCGCCGATGTGTGATCCACATATCTCGAGGAGGACTTTGACTAAAGCGTAGTCAGCCTCCTCAAGGGTAAGACACCGAAGGTACGAAGTCAAGTATCCTTAGCGATATAGCCTTCCATCGACTATGGTATACTAGCCAGCCATCTTTTTGACCCTTTTGGCCCCGTTTGCGTTCTCCAACAGTGTTTCATCTGCCAAATACCTTCGGTAAGGCATCAAAGACTTGCATCACTTCATGTTCCACTAAGTTAGGGATGTTCAAAACTTCCTTCACACCCTCGAGTACTGTTTTGGATTTTTGACCACTGCTATTCTAGTGAGTTGCTTGGCCTTCCAATTCTCAATTTTGGGGACGTGGACCAGGTTCAACTTATCAAATCTCTGAATCGTGTCCTTCGCCTTAACCAGGTATCTAGTTAAGAGAGAGTTGCACACCTCGAAACTCCCGTTGATATTGTTAACAACTAGCTCTGAGTCGCTGTAGACGATTGGTCGCTTAGCTGAGCATTCCTTGGTTAGTCGTAATCCTGCTAACAGGGTTTCATATTCAGTAACGTTATTGGTTGCCAAAAAATTGAGTTTAAGAAAGTATTTCACCTCAAACCCGTTACTGTTCTTTAGGACCACTCCGGCACCACTGCTTGAATTGGTAGACAAACCGTCCACGTTGCGGACCTATTCTAGCTCTTTTGGATGGTGATCAGTGTCCTCAATGGGGTGCTCATCGACAATCGGGGTCGTGGTTTCAACGATAAAGTCGGTCAGGGCCTACCCCTTGATGGTTGGCCAGCCATCAATCAAGGGGCAGGCTTGGGTCGAAACTCGATGTCAAACTTTTTCAACTCGACAGCCATCAAGGGGCAGGCTTGGGTTGAAACTCGATGTCGAACTCTTTCAACTCGATGGCCCACTTAACCAGCCGTCCAGAAACATCAAGCTTCTGAAAGATTCCCTTCAACCGCTGGTCGGATAGGATGATTGCACGATGAACCTGAAAATAAGGTCTTAATTTTTGGGTTGAGAAGACGAGTGCCAGAGTGAGCTTCTCAGCATGTGGGTAGCGTGTCTCTACGCTGGTCAATGTTTTGCTCACGTAGTCCGGCCACTGTGCATCGGAATCCTAGCGTATGAGAATATAGTTAAGAGACACCTCGGACACTACTAGGTAGAGGTACAACTCTTCTCCATCTCTTGGTGATGTCAGCAACTGTGGACTAGCTAGGTACTGTTTCAACTCAACGAAGGCATCCTGGCACCCTGTAGTCCACTGGAAACCGTTTCCTTTCGTCCCCCTCAGTGCCTTGAAGAAAGGCTGGTACTTGTCTCCCGACTTGGCCAAGAAGTAGGACAGTGATGCCAATCTTTCAGTTAGCATCTGGACATCATTAACGCTCCATGGTGGAGACGTGTCCACAAAGGCCTTGATCTTCCCTGAGTTTATTTCGATCTCTCGTTGAGAGAGGCTGAAACCCAAGAACTTTCCTAATGACACTCCAAAGACACACTTCGATGGGTTTAATTTCTTTTTGTGCATACGGAGTACCTCGAAGGATTCATCTAGATCGTGAATATGGTCTCTAATGGTCTTGCTTTTGACAAGCATGTCATTTACATACACTACCATATTATGGCCAATTTGCTTCTCAAATATTTTGTTCACGAGTTTTTGGTAAGTCGCGCTCGCGTTCTTTTGACCGAAGTGCATAATCTTGGAGCAGTAGGTGCCTTAACCGGTCATAATGAGGTGTGCTTCTCATCCTCTGGGATCATCCTGATCTAGTTATAGTTCAAGTACGCTTCCATGAAACTCAGTAGCTCGTGACCAAAATTCTAGTCTACCAATAAGTCAATCCTGAGCAAAGGGAAGCAATCCTTTGGGTAGGCCTTATTGACGTCGGTGAAGTCGATGCACATCTACCATTTTCCGTTACTTTTCTTGACCAGGATGACGTTGGAGAGCCAATCCAAGTACTAGACTTTCCTGATAAAACCAGCGTCCAGCAACTTGTTTTCTTATTCTCGGATGGTTACGAGTTTCTCAATGGAGTGGTTCCTCCACTTTTACCTAACAGGTTTATGACCGAGATTGTGACCCAACTTGTGAACCATTACTCTTGCAAAAATTCCATGCATGTCAGCGGGCGTCCATGTGAAGATATCTTCATTCTGTCTCAAGAATTCTATTAGCTCGTCACACAGGGGTCCGACAAGCATGCCCCTATCTGTACACACTTCTCTGGGTACTCCGAATTTAGTGGTATGAGGTTCGTGGCTTCGCTGGACTGCGCCAGCTGTAAGGTTACTTCGTCTTGATGGTCTAACTCTCCTGTAGACCTTCCACCGCCGTTTGAGGCTACTTATGACTTATAGTAGATCTTCCTGTCACTTGGTCACCCAGCATTTCACCAATACCGTATGCTGTTAGAAATTTTATTTTTAAGTGTGGTATTAAGGTGACGGTTTCAAACACTGCTAAGGACGACCGGCCTAAGATAGCGTTGTATACAGAAGGCATGTCAACAACTAGGAAGGTGAGTGTGCGACTCACCATTTTAGGATACGTGCTCAAGGTGACTTCTAACTGTATTGTTCCTTAGATAGCCACAGGTCCATTTTCTATGCCATACAGTGGTCCTTCGACAGGCTTTAGTTAATTTTTTTGAGATCAAATTGAAAGAACGCATCAAGATAAAGCAAATCCTTGGAACTTCAATTATCAACGAAAACTCATTTCAGCTGGTAGTTCACAATACCTTCTGAAACGAGTGTAGATACAATAAGGGGATCAGTATGTGGAAACATTACATAAGCCTTGTCGCTATTACTAAAGCTAATGATATTTTCCTCCACTCTCTACTTCTTGTGCCCAAATTGCCTTTCATCGTGATCTGCTTGGTCGGTCTTGGGTGGTCAGGTTATCATGTTGACCACTCCAAGCGCGACCCGGTTCCATGCTTGGGAAGGATCTGACCCTTCTCTGCCCATGGTGCCAGAACTCTGCCAAGGATTCCTGATGAACCTGGTGAGATGGCCCTCCGAATATGCTCCTCAATCTCCTATTGGAGCGTCTTGCATTCATCCGTGTTGTGTCCCGAAGATTGAAGGAAATCTCAATATTTCGGTTGATTTTCTCCCTCTGTTCTTCAATGGCTTTGGCCATTTGACAAACTTCTCCCCACGAATCTGCATGAGGACATTGGACCAAGTGTTGTTCAGCGGAGTCAGGTTGACAAGTCTGTATTCCTTACGGTCTAGTGCTCTGGTCCTGTGTTGCTTCTGGCGAGGATTGTCATTGTCACTGTTTTCCTCTTTCTTTCAGCTAGGAAAGAGCGAGACTGGTGAATTCTCTCAGAACGCTTTGCCTCATTAGCCTCTTCGGTGGCCACGTATGCTCTGATGATGGCCTCCACTTTTCGAAAAGTTTGCGGGTTCTTGTGTGCCAAGTGCTTGAAGAAGTCGCCATACCCCAACGCAGAGATGAAGCTACCAAGCTTCATCTCTTCGGTGAGCTTGGGGATTCTTCTAGCTTCTGTCACAAACCGCTCCAGAAACTTCCTTAGGTTTTCTTCCTGTCATTGCTTGGTGTGGGAGAGATGCCATGGTTGTTTCTTTTCTCAGCAGCTGGAAGCGTACTCGACCAAGAAGAGATTGGTGAGTTCCCAAAAACTCCAGATCAAGTTTGATGGGAGCCGATGGAACCAAATCCAGGCGTCCCCCTTCAAGGTCAGGGAGAAATATTGGCACATTGTCGCCTCTTTCAGACCTTGGAAACTCATATGGGTGTGAAAGTGATCCAGATAATCCATGGGATAAGTATGTAATGAAGAAAGATCTCTCGAGATCGGCGGCGTGCTCATTGTCGTCCCTAAACATGCGGTTCCAAATCTTCTCGACCTTTGCCTCCACTCGAGAGTTCCAAGGTCTCTTGGAGTTGAGGTATGTTCTTAATTCCATTCCTTCTGTGGTGCGACGCGTAGCTAGTCGACTGCTATCGCTGGTGGATCAAATGATTCGGGAGGCTACCTCCTGAGCCTTTGGCCGTAGATCGTCCCAAAAATATCATAGGTTTCTTCTCTCGATGCTCTCATTCAGAGTCCCATGGCCCAAACTCCCTTCAAGCCTTGGACGACTTTGGGCGTTAGAAGCCTTCGGAGCACGAGAGTTACCTCGCTTTGAAGCCTTGTTGGCCAACTTCTTCTTCTTCTGGCCTCCTTGCCTAGAGGCTAGAACGGGAATCGATGAGGGTTGAGCCTCCTACTTCTTCTTGCCCTGACAGGTGCAGAGCATTTGGAGCATTCTGGACATGTTGTTCATTTACTCCACCCGATTAAGAAAAAATGGTATAGGCTGCCCTCCGACCCGATTACCAGTTGAGTGGTCGTGGTTGGGGGAGGCAGCATCTCTAGCGGAAGCGTTAGATTGAGCCATGGTGTTAACCATCTTGCTTTATCACACTGGTTTTAAGGATGACGATGGTTGGCTTTTAGTTAGCATTCTCACAGACGGTGCCAATGATGCATCTTTTATCCATGTTTTGAACAAATTCTGGTTGAGTTGTCCGTCAGATTTTGATTTCTATTCTCTGAGTTTCGGATCCTGCACATCATAACTTAAAATAAGAGGTCAAGTGATGGCAAAATTTGATCCCACCGAAAATACTTTGATACTTAAATCAGTGAGAAACCTTCTGAGAATAGAAGATGGATATAGAGAATGCAGAAATGAATGTTTGGAGTGTGTTTATGGATATAGGTGGGGAATATACTCGTAGAGAGAGAGGCTTTGGATGTTCGTGGAGAGCTATTTCTCTAAGTACTGAGCTTGCAGAAAATCAGTAACAGAGAGAGGGAACGTTGGGATACTTGAGAGTTTAGAAAGCTTCTGAGAGCTTGAGTTTACTTGAGAGCATTTAGTGGGTAAGAGAAGGCAGGCCTCTACACTGAGTTTCCATGACCTTTTATAGTCATGGCCCTAGGTTAACTTCCTTACGTAGCGAGGTTGGATGCCTACCTTCTGTGGGGTGATCATTGTCTTTCCTGCGTAGGTGTGAGCATCGTTCCTAGCTTTAACGGTCAAGGACATGGATCTCCTTCCTTTTGCACATGGTAACCATTAGTGTTTCCTTGTATATGGCACATATATACCCACACCTTCCTCAGGGAATGTGCTCCGATTCTAGAAGGTTACCGTTACAGGGAAGATTGCCTTCTTTGAAGATGCAAAGAATCAGGGTAGACAACCGTTGTGGCCTAAAAAGGGATGTGTGGGCTGATTTAGGCATGGGTTGTGTTCGTCTGAAACCTCTGCCAGTCTACTTACCACTTCTCTGGTCAATGATAGCGTTGACCGTCCTATGTTCAATCCCATAGCAGAGGATGAAGGGTGTCTCGAGAGTTGGTTCCTTTGGAGTCGTCCAGTATGACCATAGCACGGAGGGCATTTCGTCAACCCAGGAGCACCCCGCATCCTCCAGTTCGGTCTTTAGACCGTAGAGCAGCGTACAATTGATGACTTCTTCCTATCCGTTTGTCTGGGGGTACGATACCGAAGTGTGGACCAATCTAATGCCTAAACCGGTGCAATACTTAGGAAAATGCTTCTTCAAGAATTAGGTTCCGTTATCAGTCACGATAACCTTGGGAATGTCAAATCTGCTCACCATACTCTGGCAGACGAATTCCAAGGCATTATGCTCGGTGATCATGGCCAACGGGGTAGCTTCAACCCATTTGGTGAAATAGTTTATACCCGCAATGATGAACTTTTTTTACCCAGTCGCAATGGAAAATGGCTCATAAATATCGAGCCCCAATTGCATGAAAGGCCAAGAAGCTTAGATCCGTGGGCGATTGGTAGTGAAGATTGTCATGGAGTTGACAATTTTCATACTTTTTCACAAACTCGAGGGTGTCCTTTCTTATTGTGGGCTAGTAATATCCATGGTGCATGACTTTGAACGCTAGGTTCTTACTGCCGATGTGTGATCCACAGATCTGGAGGTGGATTTTTCCTAAAACGTAGCCTCCTCAAGGGTAAGACACCAGAGGTACGAAGTCGAGTATCCTCAACGATACAGCCTTTTGTCGACTATGGTGTACCAACGGGCCGTCTTTTTGATCTATTTGGCCTCGTCCGCGTTCTCCCACGGTGTTTAGTCTGCCAAATACCTCCAGTATGGCGTCATCTATCTTTCGACATCGAAGACTTGCATCGCTTCCTATTCCTCTATGCTTGGGGGTGTTCAAAACTTTCCTCATATCCCTCGTGTAATATTTTGGATTTTTGGCCACTGCTGTTTTAGCGAGTTGGTTGGCCTTCTAGTTCTTAATTCTGGAGACGTGGAGAGCACTCCTTGGTTAGTAGTAATCTGGCTAATAGGGCTTCATACTCAGTAACGTTATTGGTGGCCAAAAAATTGAGTTTAAGAGAGTATTTCACCTCGAACCCATCTGGGATCCTCAAGACCACTCCGACACCACTGCCTGAATTGGTAGACGAATCGTCCATATTAAGGACTCATTCTGACTTTTCTGGGTGGTGATCTGCATCCTCAGTTAGGTGCTCATCGACGATCGGGGTCGTGGTATCAACGATGAAGTCGGTGATGTGCTCGTTGTTGTCCCTAAACACATGGTTCCAAATCTTCTCGACCTTTGCCTCCACTCGAGAGTTCCCAGGTCTCTTTGAGTTGAGGTATGTTCTTAACTCCGTTCTTTCTGCGGTGCAACATATAGCCGGTCGGCTAGTTTCGCTAGTCGATCGAATGATTTGGAAGGCTCCCTCTTGAGCCTAAGGCCGTAGCTCGTCCCAAAAATATTTGTGGCTTATTCTCTTGAGGCTCTCATCTGAAGTCTCATGGCCCAAGCGCCCTTCAAGTCTTGGACGACTTTGGGCATTAGAGGCCTTCGGAGCACGAGAGTTACCCTGCCTTGAAGCCTTCTTGGCTGGCTTCTTCTTCCTCTGGCCTCCTCGCCTGGAGGCTAGAATGGGAATTGAGGATAGTTGAGTTTGCTGCTTCTTCTTACCCTGACAGGTGCAAATCATTTTGAGCATTCTGGACATGTTGTTCATCTGCTCCTCCAGGTTAAGAAAAAATGGTACAGGCTGCCCTTAGACCAGATTATCAGTTGAGTGGTTGTGGTTGAGGGAGGCAGCATCTCTAGCGGAAGCATTAGCTTGATCCTTGGTGTTCACCATCTTGCTTTATGACATTGGTTTTAAGGATGATAGTGGTTGGCTTTAGTTAGTGTTCCCCTAGATGGTGCCAATGATGCATCTTTAATCCAAGTTTTGAACAAATTTGGGCTGAGTTGTCTATCGGATTTTGATTTTTGTTCTCTGAGTTTCGAATCCTGCAAATCAGAACTTCAAACAAGAAGTCAGGTGATGGCGAGATTTGGTCCCACCAAAAATTCTTAGATGCTCAAGCCAGTAAGAAGCCTTATGAGAATAGAAGGTGGATGCAAAGAATACATAAATAAATATTGGGAGTGTATTTATGGATGTAGGTGGGGAGTGTACTCACAGAGAGAGAGGCTTTGCATGCTCGTAAAGAGATGTTTCTCTAAGTACTGAGCTCACAAAAAATCAGTAACAGAGAGAGGGAGCGTTGGGATACGTGAGAGTTTAGAAAGTTTTTGAGAGTTTGAGTTTGCTTGAGAGCTTTAGTGGGCAAGAGAAGGCGTATATCTGGAGTGAGCTTTTATAGCTTTTTATAACCATAGCCTCGGGCTGCTTTCGTTATGCAGTGAGGTTGAATGCCTGTCTTCTGTGGGGGGATCATTGCCTTTCCTGCGTAGGCGTGAGTGTCATTTCTAGCTGTAATGGTCAAGGACGTGGATCTCATTCCTTTTATGCATGGTAACCATTAGGGTTTCCTTATAAATTGCACATAGATACCCGCACCTTCCTCAGGGAATGTGCTCTAATTCTGGGAAGTTACCATTATAGGGGAGATTGCCTTCTTTAGAGATGCGAGAAATTATGACAGACAACCATTATGGCCTAAAAAGGAACGCATGGGCTGATTTAGGCATGGGCCGCATTCGTCCCGGGCCTCTGTCAATCCACTTGTCACTTCTTCGGTTAACGACAGCGTTGACTGTCCCGAGTTCAAATTGATCGTCGTTGATCTTGAGCCAATGTTTGCCTACTTAGAAACATGCCGCTATTGGATTTGTATCGTTTCCTCCTTTGTAGGCCAGCCTGTTACCGGCATCCCCATCAGTTATAAATCTCATGTTTCGAAGGTTTGTGACTGATTTCATAATAGTTTATATATGTTGAAATCCTTTGAACAATTGACCTTGCGTGTTATTTCATACAAGTATTTAAGGAGACCTATACTTTAAAAGTTGTAAAGATAATTATTTTTCCTTAATTTAGGAAAACTTTGTAAATTATTATTTGTCATAGAGTTTTCCTTATTACTAAAGAAGAACCATTATAATAAATTAACAAAATATATTCGGACTTATTTTGATATATTAATTGCAAATTAATAACGGACCTAACATCTTGAGTATGAAAAATAACATTAACCCCATCTATTGGGAATGATATATAGGTTACTACCTATAGTCTTAAATAATAGCATATAACTCAGAGTTACGAGGAAAGAGTATAACTCGATATTTGATATTCAACCCTTAGTGGTGAGTTTTTTATTAATTCTTTGTTTTTATATTTTCAACAAAATTTTAAATATTTTGATATTTTCACATTTATGCATTGATTATTGCTATTTCTTTTTTCCTATATTTCATTCATGTATATCCATATTATACATATTTTGCTAGGTGTTAGGTTCACTTTTGTCAATCTTCATGACCTTTCAAATCAATGAGTATAGATCACTTACAAGATTTGGATAGATTTAGTACTTGAAGGATTTCACTTTAGTTATCAAAATTATTGGATTATAACGTAGTAGAAGTAAAAACATTTAGGCTTGATTATTTTCAAGATTATATATTTATTATATTGGGCTTATTAGCCCTAGTTGAAGATGTATGTAATTATTTGACTTTAATACTATAGATGGTTGGTAGGCATTTTGCCTTATATATTTGTCTGATAGGTTTGAGAACTAGGTTAAACAAGGAGAGCTTGGCCATAATCCTGAGTTAGGTAGACAATTTTTTAGAACAATTTAATGATAATTATTGTAAAATCGCGTTCCAATAATCAGTTAAGTTTCTATGTCACTATGTTCATGTTTTTGTATCTAAGAGGTGACAGCAAAACCAAATGAATTGAAGAAGTAACTGGGTTATACAGTCACTATATATGCATTGAGAATTCCATCATTAGTGAGGTTTGAAGTACTTCGTGCTTCTGCACCGAAATGGGTGAGGAAGAGATTCAAACTCTTGCTGGGAGCCAATTTATTCCTGACCAGATGCCTTTGGTGTACATCTTCCCTCCTATTAGAGGCAAAATGAGATAGGAATTTAGTCAAAAATCCCAAAAAACTTCCAATTGAATTTTGGCCTTAGCTAATTAGAGCTAGATTCTAGCATTTTCCTTTAGAGTTCAGGCAAAGTAGTGACATAGAGTTGCATCATCTAAGTTTTAGAACTTACAAAAATGTGGTAAAGTAGTTAATATGATGCATAGGATACGCACTTCTATTGTATGGCTGAAGGGTTGAAACCTTGAAGTTGGCAAATAATGGCCACTTCAAAATTTCATATATAAAAAGTGCCACCCCTACTTGAGTTGATTCACAGGAAGATCTTTTTGGAAAACTTATTTTTGAATTCTTTTTGTCATTTATTTCACTTCAACCATAGTAGTTACCATCTGAGCATTTAGGAATCTCCTTAGTTTAATATGATTTGTTGATATTCTTAGTATTTTCGCTGTTAAAAGAATTCATAGGATGCTATTACAAAATCCTTCTTTCTTACAAGATTTAGCCTTTGAGTCTCGAATAGATTTTTGGTTATGATGGGTCTAGTGGACTCGGGGGGGCTGCGACGCGGGGGTCGTCGCAGCCCCGTCCGACGCACGCAGGAGCCGTCAGATTTAAATCTGACGGCTCACATTTTTTTAAAATAAAAATTCATAAAATTAAAAAAATATATATTAAAACATGTTTTTTTAAAATCAAATGACAAAAAAAATATATAAAAAAAAAACTAAAAACCC
>JAOVVI020006695.1:0-15418 GCA_028571085.2 Nepenthes alata | reverse complement strand
GTGCGGGATTTACTGAAAGCTATTGATGAGCAGTTTGAGACTTCAGATAAAGCACTAGCTAGCACCCTGATAATAAAATTTTCATCTATAAGGCTCACCAGTGTTAAGGGTGTGCGTGAGCACATAATGTAGATGAGGAATGTAGCGGCTCAATTGAAAAATTTAGAGGTAGAAATGTCTGAATCTTTCCTTGTGCACTATATTTTCACCACAATATGGATCTTTTAAAATCTCTTACAACATACATAAAGATAAATGGTCAATCAATGAACTCATAATCATGTATGTTCAAGAGGAAGGAAGGCTCATGATAAAACAAAGTGAGAGCGTTTACATGCTCAAAGAAGGAAAGTTCAAGACACAAGCCAAAAAGAATAGAAAAGGTAAAATACTTCCTCAATCTGACATCAAGAATGAGTCCAAGTGCTTCTTCTATAAAAAGAAGGAACACGTTAAGAAGGACTGTATCAAGTATCAGAATTAGCTTGAAAAGAAAGTAATCAATTCTCTTTTGTATGTTATGAATCTAATATAGTTAATGTTGCACATAACACAAGGTGGATTGATTCTGGTTCTACAATCCATATTTCAAATTCCTTACAAGGCTTGCAAAACCTAAGGAAGCCAGTGTGCAGTGAACAAAGCATCTTCTCCGAAAATAAGATGCGTTCACATGTGGAGGCCATTGGAACATACAACTTAGTTTTGAGTTGTGGTTTTGTTTTGACTTTGGAAAATACCTTTTATATTCCAAATTTCTCCAAAAATTTGATTTCAGTTTCAAGACTTGTACCTTTTGGATATTCCGTTACATTTTTCAGACTCATTTTTCAGTTTATATTATAAGTCTGATATTGTTGAAAATGGTACACTGTCTGATGGTCTTTATTGTTTTAAATTTATAAAACACTGTCTGGTGATCACGTGTTCTTGAAGGTGTCCCCGAGGAAAGGAATTTCAAGATTCCGAGTTAAGGGTAAATTGAAGCCAAGATTCATTGGACCATTTGAGATTTTAGAACGTGTTGGAGAGGTTGCCTATAGATTGGCTTTGCCTCCAAACCTGGCAGGTTATCATGACGTTTTTCATGTCTCTATGTTAAGAAAATATGTGTACGATCCTTCCCATGTGATCGAGTTTGAGCCTTTGGAGATAGATGAAAATATGTCATATGTTGAAGTTCCTGTTCAGATTTTGGATCGGAAGGATCAAGTGTTGAGGAATAAAGTTATTCCGTTGGTTAAAATATTGTGGAGAAACCATGCGGTTGAAGAGGCAACCTGAGAACGTGAGGAAGAAAATCGTGAGAATTTTTCCTATCTGTTTGATAATTGATGCACGTGAAATTTCGAGGGCAAAATTTTGTAAGGAGGGGAGAATGTAATATCCGGAACCTCATTGAATATATTTTAATATTTAATGAGAATTTGGACAAGTTGGACGTTTTTTTAATACCGTAAATTTTTAATGGAATATTAAAATTTTACGGCTGATGCTCGTTATGCGTTTAAATAGTATCCATTGGAGATATATATATATATATATATTAAAGGATATATATATATATATAATTAGTTAATTAAAAAAAAGGGAATGGGGATTATGTTTGGATAGGATAGGATAGGATAAGGGATGGGGATTTGGAATTTGGATTTGGAGATAATATAAATTAATAATAATAGTAATAATATTTTTTTATATAAGGGGGTGTTTGGGCTCGGGAAAAATGGAGGAAAAGAAGGAAGAAAAATAGAGGAAAAAGAAGAAAGAAAAACAGAGGAGAGAGAGAGGGTTTCAGGGCCGAAAATCAGGCGCTGCGCAAGGTGGAAGAGGAAACGGCGATGGCGACACCAGCGTCGGACGGCAAAATCGACGCGGTAAACCTGGTCATTGGTGGCCACAAGTGATTCGGTGGAGGTGTGGTGAGGGGGAAGCCATCGAAGCCGACGGGGCTGTCGTCGGCGTTTGCAGCAGTGGTCGAAAGGGAAAGCCGCGGTGATCGTCGACGGTCGGTGGCGTCGCGCTGGTGACCGGCGACGGCTGTGGGCTAGCTTGGCTGTGCACAAAATTTCATTGTGGGAGGCGAAGGGGAAGGAGATGCGTGCGGATGTGGAGGGGGAGCTCGGTGGGAAGCAGTGAAGCTGCGGTTGTTGTCGTCGGCCGGCGGTGCTGCGTCGGTGACCGGCGTCGGCTGAAGCGTGCGTAGCTGGGTGCTGTGCTGCGCAGGGAAGGAGGAGAGAATCAGGGTTGCTGTAGCGCGCGGCAGAAGGAGAATGCTCGGGTTGCCGGGCGGGTTGCGCGGCAGTGGAGTGAGGTGCGCGATTCGATATTTCGGAGCCTCCGTTTGTCAGATCTGCGGAATATAAGATTGAGGCAAGTATCTGTAACCCCTCTTTGGTCTAATTTAATACCTGAAATATTTTAGGCACTGTTTGGAATTTTTACTAACATGCATAAAATTTTATCCGTTCGATTTATGTAATTTGGACTTGCATGTGTAGTTTATTGGCTAAATTTGATGTTTTAAATATGGGCTTTTGATTTTAGGAATTTATTAAAGCCCGAAAAATTTATTGGACTCGATGTATATTTATATCAGTATGTGTAACAAAAATATACACGAAATTTACATTGACCGTACATTTTCACAAGCACGTGCCGGGTTGTGGTCACTACGTTTGGATTTGGAAATTGGATTCTGGCCATCTCCTAACGGGGAGATTATTTTGTTATTTGAAAATCCCTTTCCGCCGGCAGGAAAGACTTGGTGTAGTGACCCTTCCCACTTGGATAATTTAATTTGACCTTAGAATATATTCGGATATCCTAATATATCTAACAAACTTGAGGAATGCACCCGAAGCTGCTGGTGGCAAAACATGGTGAGCAACTTTATCTATAGGTACACAGTACATAGATTTTGGCCTATAGTTATCGGGATTATGTGTAACCCTTCCTCAAGTTAGTCTTTAAATAATGAGAACCCAAATTTGATACATAATTTGTATTTTTGTATTAATTGGTATTGGACTTTGATTTGGATATGGATTTTTGGACTTGGATTTGAGATTCGCTGATTTTTGCCTATAATTAGGTTGGTATGTCTCGTACAAATGATTTTGATTATATGTTTTGATCCGAACCATTGGAATATCTGTCGCGGTGCTGCTTTGGTCTCTGCCCACGCTATCGGATCATCCGACCATCGGATTCCGCCCCAGATCACAAGTTGATCGAGCATTGGATTTGGACTTCGACTTATACTCGGATTTGGACTCGGATCGACATCGGTTTTTGAATTGGTTCGGATCATCTCTGTTTTGATTATATATATATTTATATATATATACGTCTCGACGAGAACTATTTTTGAAATTTGGACATTTGTTTGAACTTGAATATTTGATTTGAGTACGAGACTACCATTAGATTTTGAAATTTGGATCTTGGATTTCGGTTGAATTTATCTTATCGACGATTTGAATTTATTCTAAAATTTGATTGGATTTTCATCCATTGACCTTTCATCTTATTTATTGAACTCCTTTTGACTAAATATGATACTTGCTGGGTATTAGGCTCATTTTTTTATTTTGTCCCTTTAGAGTAGAAGGTTCGAATGCAGTACAGGAGCAAAGACGTGATCGATCAGATATTCGTCCGATTTTATGAGTTTCAGTTTTATTATGGTTTATATTGATATTTGATGTATTTGGATTATGGAATTGATCGGATATGAGCTTATTGTTATATTTCGAGAATAGTTTGAATATCATGTTATGTTTGATTATGATTTTTGGGTTGAATTATTACCTCCCTTACGATGATTATAGAGCAGGTCACATTTATATTGTTCGGACGATTGTTCGATGTGATCCTGTGAGGATTTTAATTTTGTTGAGTTGTATATTTTGGTTTGTCACACCCGGATTTTGGGACTTAGTATTATTTGTTTAAAATTATTTAAGATTTAAGATTTTATTTATAATTAATTATTTAAATTGACCTACTTGGTCCGGGTTTGTGATAACTTGACTTAGGGGCAGCCTAGGTCGATTAGCAATATGCAATGTTATATAAAAAATATAAATAGTTAAATGAATAATAATGAAAAATTCTTTTTATCAATATCTGTAAGAAACACATATCTTATGATGTACATGTTACCTGCAAGGTTCCAGGGTGAAAACTATGGATAGAACTTCTTTAAATGAACTGTGTTCCATGTCCTTGGTATCAATTTACCATTTTGGGTACGTAACTTATAAGCGCCATCCTGGAGAATAGCCGAGACAATGAATGGACCTTCCCAATTTAGAGAAAGTTTATTTCTGTTAATCATTTTGCCTGTTGCTTCAAAACTTCTCAGAACCAGGTCTCCAATGTCAAACAGGCGGGCTTTCACTATTTTGTTATAATATTGGGTGATTCGTTGTTGGTAGGTAGCAATGCGAATTTGGGCTATTTATCTTGTCTCTTCAAGCAGATCAAGTTGTTTCCTGATTTTTTGGGCATTACTGATAGGATCAAAATTCTCAACTCGGAGACTGGGTAACCCGATTTCTACGGGGATGACCGCCTGAGTTCTAAAACATAGGCTGAATGGTGTTTCTTGTGTAGGCTCTTTCGGTTTCGTCCGGTATGAGCATAATACTAATGGTAGTTTAGTTGCCCAGGAGCCCCCAATGTCTTCCAATTTTGTTTTCAATCCATGTAGTAGAGCTCGGTTGGTAACCGCTACTTGTCCATTTGATTGGGGGTAGGCCATTGAGGTATGAACCAGCCGGATGTTCAAATTAGCACAGTATCTGGTAAAACGTTTTCCAGTGAATTGAGTCCCATTGTCAGTAATTATTACTTCGGAAATTCCAAATCAACTGATGACGTTGTGCTTGACGAACTCGATAGCATTTTGTTCCGTGATCCGGGCCAATGGAGTAGCTTCCATCCATTTGGTAAAATAATCAATGTCAACCATAACAAATTTTCCTTGTTCGGTTGTCACAGGAAAATGACCAAATATATCGAGCCCCCATTGTGAAAATGGCCAGAGGGCTTGTAAAGATTTTATTTCTGTCGGTGGTTGATACGTTATGTTGCCATGTAATTGGCAGTTCTCGCATTTCTTGACAAATTTCATGCGTCCTTTTTGATAGTGGGCTAGTAATATCCTTGACGCATTATTTTGAATGCAAGATTTTTGTCTCCTATGTGCAATCCACATATCCCCATATGTATTTTGCTCAACATATATTCGGCTTCCTCCGGAGTAAGACAGCGCAAATACGAGATTGAATATCCCATCCGGTACATTTTCCCATCTACTATAGCATACCACCCGGCCGTTTTCTTTATACGTTTTCTGTCCTTCGAGTTCTCTCGTAGAGTTCCTTCCTTAAGGTATCTCCAATAAAGAGACATCCAATTTTCACTAGTAGAAACTTGTAGAATTTCTTGTTCAAATTCTTCAATACTTGGAGTGGATAGAATTTCACGCATAATTTTTGAGTATTGCTCAGGATTTTCGGTTGCTGCGAACTTCACTAGTTGATCGGCCCTTCCATTATCTTCCCTTGAAATATGCCCCTCACCTTAGCAAGGTAACTCGCTAAGGGAGGGTTTGTGGCTTCGAAGTTTCCCAGGACCTGATTAACAATTAATTCCGAGTCACTGTAAATAATTATACGTTTTGCTGAGCATTCTTTAGCTAGCCGAAGTCCAGCGAGTAAGGCATCATATTCTGTAACATTATTAGTTGCTGGAAATGCATGCCTCAATGAATAGTTTATCTCCATTCCTTCAGGATTCCTCAGGATCACTCCTGCTCCATTGCCGGACTGTGTTGACGATCCATCCACATGCAATATCCAAACCGGTGCTGTCTCAATCTCGGGGTTGTTCTCATCGGTACCATGAATTGGTGTCATAGTTTCAACAACAAAGTCTGTCATGGCTTGACCTTTTATGGCCGGTCTTAGTTGAAATTCTATATCAAATTTGTTTAACTCGATTGCCCATTTTATTAGCCGCCAGAACATATTAGGCTTTTGTAAGATTGACTTAGGGTTGATCCGTTAGCAGAATTATTTATATGCTTGGAAGTAAGGACGTAGCTTTCTGGCTGAATAAACGAGAACCAAGGCAATCTTTTCTGCATGCGTATAACGAATCTCAGCACCGACTAAAGTCTTGCTTACATAGTAGATCGGCCATTGAACGTTTAATTCTTGTTGAATTAAGACCAAACTGAGCGCTACAGGTGAAACCGCCAGGTACAAGAACAATTCATCTCCTGGTTTTGGTGATGCCAATAAGGGAGGGCTAAACAAATATTCTTTTAGTTCCTAGAAAGCATCTTGGCAATCGGATGACCAAATGAAGCCATTCGTCTTAGTCCCTTTTAAAGCCTTGAAGAAAGGTAAATATTTTTCTGCCGATTTAGATAGGAATCGGGAGAGCGATGCTAGTCTTCCAGTGAGCCTTTGAACGTCTTTTACTGTTCGTGGCGGGCTCATATCTATAATTGCCTTTATCTTTTCCGGGTTGACCTCAATTTCTCGTCTAGAAACGATGAAGCCTAGAAATTTTTCGGAGAACACCTCGAAAGTGCATTTGGTTGGATTTAATTTCATATGGTACTTTCGGAGCACCTCAAAAGCTTCATTAGGATCGCCAATATGATCTTTTGCGGCCTTGCTTTTCACAAGCATATCGTCCACATACACTTCCATATTTCGACCGATCTGAGCTTCAAACATTTTATTCACGAGTTATTGGTATGTGGCTCCAGCGTTTTTTATACCTTACGACATAACTTTATAGCAGTAGGTTCCTTGGTCAGTCATGAAAAAGGTATGCTCATCATCTTCTGGACTCATCCGGATTTGGTTGTAACCTGAGTAAGCATCCACAAAACTCAACAATTTGTGTCCAGATGTCGAATCCACTAGCAAGTCTATTATGGGTAGCGGGAAGCTGCCCTTTGGGCACGCTTAGTTCACGTTAGTAAAGTCGATGCACATTCGCCATTTTCCGCTGCTTTTCTTCACTAGGACCATGTCGGAAAGCCAATCAGGATATTGAAGTTCTCATACAAAACTGGCGTCCAATAGCTTTTTTACTTCTTCTCGGATAGCGATGAGTTTTCAATAGAGTGATTCCTTTGTTTTTACCTAATCGGTTTATGACTGAGATCCAGGCCTAACTTGTGTACCATCATATCAATTGAGATCCCTGGCATATCGGTGGGTGACCAAGCAAATATATCCGAGTTTTTCCGAAGGAAAGCTATCAACTGATCGCGTGTAGGTTCGGAGAGTGAAGTCCCAATTTGTACGTATTTCTCCGGATTGCAGGGGTCAAGAAGAATCTGGTCGGTTGTTTCTCTAGATTGGGCTTGCTGTAGCGAAGACTCATCTCGGTAATTGAGATCTTCCATTGGTATGTTTGGAACTGCTCGAGTGATTTGGGATAGACAACAAGACTGGCCGATTACTTGATCACCTAAGACCTCCACAATGCCATAAGCAGTCAAAATGAGGTATAGATGTTACTGCTCCAAACGCCGATAGGCAGGGCCAGCCCAATATAGTTTTATAAATCAAAGGTAAATCAACCACGAGGAATGAGAGTATGCGGGATGCCACTTTGGGGTATGTTCCCAAAATTACCTCCAATTGAATGATTCATTGTACCAGAACCGGTTTATTATCCCGTCCATAAAAAGGTCATTCGGCAGGCCTTAATTGGCCCTTTTTTAATCCTAATTTGAAGAAGGCGTCGTGATAAAGTAAATTGCTAGAACTTTCATTATCTATGAAAACTCGGTTCAGTTGGTAATCTACATTACCATTTGAAACAAGCATGGACACAATTTGAGGATCGAAATGAGGACACTGTACATGTTCCATGTCATTTTCGCTAAAACTAATAACATTATCCCTAGCCTCATTCTTTGGCTTTTTAATTTTCATAGTTTCTTCAAGCCGATCAGGTTGATGTACTTCGAACGATTTGCCCGCGATCATGTTGACCACGCCTACAGCAACTCGATTCTTTTGAGGTTGTTGTTGCCTTTCTTTTGCCTGTTTAAGAATATTTTCGGGATTCTTCAGAAATTTTGACAGATGTCCTCTCCGGATGAGGTATTCAATTTCCCTTTGCAAAGTTCGGCAGTCCTCGGTGCTATGTCCCAGAGAATGATGATAATGACAATACTTGGACTGATCTCCTCCTTCCGGATTCTTGGGTGGCTTTGGCCATTTGAAAAACTTTTCATCCCTTATTTGCATAAGGATATTTGTTTCAGAATCATTTAGAGGGGTTAGGTTCAAGGGTTTAAATTCCCTAGGAACTTCAGGCCCTGTTCTGGGTTGCTTTCTTTCTTGAGAACCCAAGCGATCGTTGTTTCTCTTCTTTCCACCGGGTGCCCCTTGTTGGTTGTTGTCCAATTGTATCGGTTTTTTTGCTTCGTTAGCTTCCTCCGTTGCAATGTATGCCCGAGCTATAGATTCTGCTTCATGAAAAGTTTGTGGATCGCTATGTGCCAGATGCTTAAAAAATTCACCCGGGTCCAATGTTGATATAAAAGTATTCAATTTTACTTCATCAGCAATTCGTGGGATTTGTCGAGCTTCTTCAGTGAATTGTGCCAGGTAATTCTTCAAGCTTTCAATTGAACCTTGCTTAATTCTGGCAAGATGCCAGGGCTGCTTTTCAATTTTTCAGCTGGAAGCGAATTGGGTTAAAAAACTATCAGCCAAGTCTTCAAACGATTGAATCGAATTTGACTGTAATCGGTAGAACAAGATCCGAGCGTCTCCTTTTAGAGTCAAGGGAAAATACTAACACATCGTCATTTCGTCAAGACCTTGAAAACTCAGGAGGGTTCGGAAGTGGTTTAGGTGATCCATAGGATCAGCACTTTCATCGTACGTATCCAAAGTCGGCATTTTGAATTTATGTGGGAGAGTTCGTGTACGGATTTCCATTGTGAAAGGTGACCCACGTAAGTTAATAGAATGGCATTCTGTATTTCATCCGAACACATGCTGCCAAATTTTCTCTACCTTTTCCTCCACTTGAGGAATAGTAGCAGATCTCTTAGCATTAAGGTACGTTCTCAATTCCGTTGGTGGTATTTCTGGTTGGGCAGGATGAATGTTTCCGCATGTCGGTTGCACATTACAGGATGCAACTTCATGCTCAGGCAGTCTTTGTCCACTTTGAGAGTAACGTGGATTTTGACAGTCCGGATTCTGGTTCTGCAAGACAGGGCCTAATCGGCCTTCTAATCGCGACCGGCCTCCTGTATTGCTGGAGGCCGTATTGCTGGAGGTCACTTGTTCTTAAGCGATCAATCGGTCTGCTTGTTGGATCGGGCACCTCCTTTTGCGGCCTTTTCTCTTGTTGGTTATAATATGACCAACTGGGATGGCAGGTCTGTTTCGTCCAAATTGCGTGCAAAGATTCTGAATTGCTTTTGTCATATTATCCATCCGAGTATTGAATGCTTGCATTAACTCCTCTCGTTGGTTTTCCATTTGAATGACAGTAGGAGGAGGGTTGCCAGTGGAAGCAACATCTCTCGTAGGGGCGTTGGTTCAGGTTCTTGTGTTGACCATTTCTTGAAAAATGGGATGGAAAGTTGGCTTTTTTGTCGATATTCCCACAGACGGCGCCAATGATGCGACTTGGATTTAGGATTTGAACATGTTTAAACAATGCCGATTTTGTGAGTAAATACGGCTTTAACTATTAATATCTCAAATCTACACATCACAACTAAATAAATACGAGATTGAAGGTAAGTTGATATTTAACTTAAAATTTCCCTCTATAAATTCGAATCATTCATCTTTTTTCAAAAAATATTGAAAGAATGCAAGAAAGAGACAGTATAAAATTTTTATTATTCTGAGACGATTTTGGTGAGTACAAACTTTACATGGATAATACTTTCTCCTTTTTTCTCTCTCTCTCCCCCTTCATCCGTTCCAAACATGAGATCTTTATATCAGTTTTCGAAGAAACGTTTGGATCAGATCATTTAGTTTGAAAACCTATTTTGCTCCGTTTCAACCGGTTACCATGAACGGTTTCTCCCACGTGATTTTAAATTGCAGAGGTTTACTTATATCCATATGATTTCATGGCCCAGTGGGCCGTCTTCAGTGGGCCTTTCTTCCTTATTAAATTAACCCATATATTGCTGTTCCCATCAAATATTGAAGTTTATATCCTTAACAGAACTTTGCCCATATGTGAACTGATGTTTAGTTTACTTTCTTTGGTCAGGTCACGTTAATTCTAACAGGAAATTGCAATTAAACATATACATGAACCATACAAGTTTTGGGGCACGATAAAATGATTTGTTGTTATGCTTCCATCATTACCAACACATTATCTTACATATAGTTTTACAGTACTAAAATACTTCCTTTTGTATGTCCTGCAATATCTTAATACACCTTTTACTTACCATGAGGTGGAAAATTAAATATATGATTGACAAAATTATAATTATCAGAAAAAAAAGTATTCTTTGCCACGTGTGTATCAGATATATATGCATATATAACTTTTTATTGCATTTTACCACACAGATACATTGAAAGGCTTAATTGTTAGTAGGACTCCACTTGATAGGACTCACGGCTTTGTTGTTGCTGTAGATACATTGAAAGGCTCCTTCTATGCAAATCCAATATTAGATGTTCCAACGATGGAGCATTCCCTTATTCAGAGGTAAAGTTCCTTGGAGTTGAGAGCTAGTTTTACGTTTTGAGCATTCATAGGTTGCTGTTTTTCGGTTGGTAGGTAGGTTGCTTGGTTATGGAAGTGATTGCTAGACATACATGTGGCTACATTAAAAGAAATACAAAAGCATAGACATTCTGCATTTCCATATGATTCTTGATTTATATATAGATATCTCTTTGTTTTACATGAGCAAACCACCTCAAATGTGTCTTTTGCATTTTTTCGTCGTAATCATTTTAGAAAACTGATGATGCTCATTATATAGAACTGCTTGGATAACTGAAATTGGAATTCATTACTGTTAGAAGTCACACATATACTCAGACAATATGTATAAATTAGAAAAATTCATCTATATGTATGTTGCAGATTTCATACACAATATGATAGCAGTTTGAGTTATTTTGCTGGATTTTGTTTCTTTGATGTATATAGAGATACTTAATCATTAAAAGACAAGGTCTACACAAACAAGAAAACATAGAGAATGAAGGAATTTTTTTTTTTCTTGACAATCTGTGTAGAAATACAAAAGGTATGCGGCAGCTCACAATATATCAGCTTGACAAATTTGGCTCAATTCGAGCTCAAGTTCAAGTACCTCAGAAGTTGAAATAGAGTATTGAAATACTTGGTTCATGAGTGAGCAAGCCTTATCAACTTTTTCTTTTTTACTAATATTTTATATATGCATAATAATTATCGACTTTTATATATTTGTTTCCACTAATGTTTGTGGTTCAGCCTGGTGTAGGCTTGAGCTTGAGCTTGACTTCGGCTTGAGAATTCTCTAGTTGAGTCAAGTTAAGCTGTAGTATTATTCAAGTCTGAGCTTGATCTAGGAACTTTAAGCTCGATTTATTTTGAACTCTAGTTCAAGTCAAGTAAATAAGATTTGAGTTGGCCATGGATAGATTACCAGGTTCGGGTCCATAACTAGTGGCAATTGCCATATGAGGGCTCACTTTTGACTCATATACAAAGGAATTTTAGCGAGGACAAGGGCTTACATTGTTAATTAAACCTCTAGTGGCAAGTTCTGGTGGCCCATATTTTTCTGGAGATGTGGCTGCAATTAAGACTGCTGTGGGGTCAAACAATTGATGCTACTGCCACAAATAGTTGGATAACTGTCTTCACAGAGTCAAATTGGGCACTACTATAGTGTGACAAGTAGTATTTAAGCTTTTGGTCAGTTTTTTTCCTGTAGATGTGGCCAATTATGATGATTAATATTTAAAAGTTACCCTAAATTTTCAGCTTGAATATAGCAATGTGAAGCATGCTACAATAGTTGACGTTGTCATTTCTATATCTTCATGTTTTTTAAAATCAAATCAGGCATTTGATGTATTGACTTCCCTAATTTAAGTGCAATAGATTATAATATCAGTTAATATGTATTAGTATCTGGATTTGATACCAATATTTCTTGATACCAAAAAATTATCATGATTTGTCACATGATATAATGGATATCGATTTCGCAATTTTTTTTCTCTTAGATGAATAAATCCACCTGTTTTTTTGCCTCTTTGGTATTTTTTATTGATTTAGAAAGATATCAAGCTTAATTTTTATAAAATTGACTAAAATTTTTCAAATATATAAATATAAGGTAAAAGATGGTCAAATTATAGTATATAATTGAGTCTTGATAAGGTCACGGGAAAATTTTTTTTTTGCATCCTTGACGTTCGATATTGTATATCGCCTAATATGCCTACTATTGATATGGCCATAGATGATACCGACATCAATACCAAAATATATATTTTTTAATCCATGGCAATAACACTGAAAAAATGACATAAATATAAAATGGCTTCCCATTGTATTATCCATTGTGTTACAGCCAAGGTTATACTTAATGCAGGAGATGTTTATGGAGGGAGGGGGCATATTTGTAAATGACATATATCATGACAATATCTTGTGAAGATTATTGTACAAGGAATTTGGTGAATGTTTCTCCAATTTTTGTCCAATAAACCTTTATGCACTGATGTATCATATATCTTTTAGGTACCCATCATACTGCGGACGAAATATTTGGCCTTCTAATGCTTTATCAGAACTGGAAGTTGGTAAGTCCAATGTCTTGTTCTTATAGTCCTTAGCTTCTAATTTTATGGCCTACTAGCTTTTGGTGTATTCAATGCTTTCCCTTCCCCATGTTGGGCTTTGCTATGGAGGATATCCAAGAATTCATATGCGTAGTATGGTAGTGCAAACTTTTTTGGGGTTTAAGTAATTGATTTTGTTGAAAATATGTAAAATTTATGCAGTCAAAATTACTTTTCACATTAGATAATAATTTAAAGCCAGGGATCGCCAACTCAACAAAGGCCTTAGAGAGAACTGACAAAAAAAAAAGATCAAAAGGACACAAGTTCAAAGGTAAAAAAACTGAACAAATAAAAAAACAATTAAGTCAGCATATTGGAAGCCACTTACCACAGAAACAGAACTATCAAGATAATGTAATTTCATTTTGAGATCAGAGGGGTATTCTCAAACATACATTTGTTACGTGCCTACTAGGTAAAATAAAGCACAGTCAAGAGAGCAAGTTTTGAGATGGTATGAAGTTGACTTATACCTTTCAAGATGACACTAGACTTGCAAGTACTTCTTTGACCGTGTGTAGTTATGGATATCCAGGTGATATAATGGCAATATCAGTCTGATATTTGATGCAACAAAGTTTCAAACTTTGCAGAATCCCACTTATTGGTTTAGCTAAATATTTTATGTCAAAAGGCCCTCCTGCAACCCTCTCTTGGTTTATCTTTCTTTCTGTTATGGTATTGACTTGTCCTATGTTTTCGCTATGACAAGCTTATCTTGAGCTATCAAAGCAAGGAAGGGGAAAAGAGGAGATGGAAGGAAAAGAAATTGAAAGAAGAGGAAGAAATCGAAGAAGTGAGCAAAGAGAAGGAAAGTAAGGATCAATAGAGAGAGAAGGAAATTACAATCACTCAATATTCATTCAATTCATCAATATCTCCAACAATAGAATTAGAATCATTATATAAAGAAATACTATTTTTAGGATAATTAGGAAACAAATATAATTTTCTAACTAATGATATTTTAAAATAAGAAAATAATATGATATAATTTCCTAAAATAAAATAAAATCTCTCAAAATCAAATAAAATAAAATCTTCAATCAAATAAAATCAAATAAAATAAAAATCTAATAAATTTTAAATCTCTTCTAATTTGAAATGTCTCTGACGTCTGCATCAAATCTTCTCGGGTCGCTAGGACTTGACCCCATCGAGTTAAAACTCATGTTGTCAATCTCCTAACCACAAGTTGAGCGGCTATAGAATCCTTCGCTGACATTTGTAGATACGTGTAAGTAGGGGCGAAAGTTTGACTAAGTCACCAATGCCTTCAAAAGGAAAGGGACTAGAGTCTGGAGATGGGCAATCCTATTAGCTCTGATAGAATTCCAAATTATTTGGATTTTATTGTTGGAGTGCCTCTTGAGAAATCTAAACATTTTCTAATACCAAATTTGATGCAAAGAAGAGGACAGTAGGAGAGGAAAAGGAGAAGAAATTGGGAGAAAGGGAAGAAACAAGATAACTAAACAAAGAGAAAAAAAGTAGAAATCAGTAAAGAGAGAAGGAATTCACAATTACTTAATATTCATTTAACTCATTAATGCCTCTAATAATAGAGTCATGATATTTATATAGAGAAACCTTACTCCTATGAATAATTAGGAAATAAATATAATCTTATAAATAACGATATTTTAAAATAAGAAAATAATATGACATAATTTTTTTAAATAAAATAAAAAAAATATCTCAAAATCAAATAAAATCAAATTCAAATAAATCTCAAATCTCTTCTAATTTAAAATGTCTCTGATATCCGCATCACTTTTTCCTCACAAGCTATGCAAATATTTAATCATTGTGTGCTGGGAAATGGACTTAATGACAAGATGGTTCTTAGTGCTAAGATTAGTCATTTTATTTATTATTTATTATGTCTGTAATTTTTTTTCCCATATTTGTTCCGTGATGCTATTGAGGTTGGTTTGTGATTGTTAGTTCCTCAAAATTGGTTAGATAGAGAAGATTATCTTTTTTTGTGATGATATTTGTTAGGGTCATTTTTATGATTGGCACATTCCGTAACAATATATAATATTACATCGATGTCGGGTTATGAATTGTCGAAGTGCTGCATCAACACCCATCCGTTGCTGTCTGTTTCGCCTTCCATGGAAACCTTACCTGTTGTGTGCTCTCTAGCCGCTCGAGCCCAAAATCTTAACGCCCCGCGCTCTCCGTGCGCTCTCTACCCGCTCGACCCCAAAAACCCAAAACATTGCGTTCGCAGTAAGCTCGCCATGCGCTCGAGCACAAAATCCAGAAAGGGCCCGCTCGCTACTCGCCGCCTCCGCGCTCAAGCGCCGCGGCAACGGGCAACTTTTTGAATGCGTTTTTTTGTGCCATCTATAAATACTTGTCTTATAATTTTGAAACCCTAGGGCTCTTGGTAGATCAATTTCATGCCCCACTTGAGAAGAACCTTGTTCATACTCTATTGATTTTGCTTCTTTTGAGAAAATCAAAAGCTACAACTTTGAGCTTCATGTTCTAACAAGTTTTCTCTACCCTTTCTC
>JAOVVI020006694.1:0-15420 GCA_028571085.2 Nepenthes alata | reverse complement strand
TCTTTAAGCACGTGTTTTAGGATCTTCTCCACCCTCGAATCTGTGGGAATGGCGTTGCCAGTTCTTTTAGAGTTGAGCTAGGTTCTCAACACCATCCTTTCTCTAACATGACGACTAGTTGGCTGGCTACTATCACCAGCGGATCTAATGATCCTAGAGGGTCCCTTCTGAGCCCGTGGGGAGGCATCCGTCCGAGAGTATCGAGGATTCCTCTGTTTTAGACTCTCCTCCGAAGTCCTACTGCCTAGACGTTCTTCGAGCCTTGAACGGCTCTGGGAGTGCGAGGCCTCCGGAGCTCAGTGTTGGCCGGCCTCTTGGTCTTATTAGTCAATTTCTTCTTCTTTTGTCCTCCTCTCTTGGAGGCCGGAGCAGGGAGAGCTACGAGTAGAGACCCCTGTTGACCATTCTCCTAGCGGGTGCATAGTATTTGAAGCATTCTATTCATACTACTCATGTGCTCTGCCAGATTCTGAAAAAATAGTGCTGGCACACCATTAACTACCCCGTTGACCTAGTTACCAGCAGAGTGGTCCTAGTTGGGTGTAGTCATGTCTCTAGCTGGATTGCTAGATTGCACTCTCGTGTTCATCATTCTCTTTAGTGAGATGCAAAATGGAGAGAGAGGGATTGTCAAAAAAAAGTGGTTGGCCTTTTGAAAACTTCCTACAAACGGCGCCAATGATGCGTCATGGATCCAAATTTTAAACAGATTTGGGTCAAGTCAATATTTGAGTCAGCTCCGTTCATTGAGTTTGGATCCTGCACACCATAACTACGAACAAGAGGTCAGGTGATGGTGGAAAGTTATCCCACCGTAAACACTCCGAGGCGATATTGATAGCGGAAGTACTGTATTCGTTGGGAACGTAGTGGCAAAGAGAAAGATAGGGTTTATAGTCTGAAGTATGTGAGCCTTTCTATAGAGAAATTCTGTGGTAAGTTTAAACGTTTGAGCTTATTGTGGGTGAATGAAGGCGTGTCCTGGAGTGAGAACTCCATAGCCCTTTATAGGCGCTACTATGGGTTGCCTTCATTGTGTGAAAGAGCTTGATTTCCGCGCTTTGTTGAGGTTGCTGCCTTTTTTGACGTGAAGTTTTATGGTAATAATAGCCATTGGATTGATATTCTTCCTTCTACGTTTTGTAACCATTAGGATTTTCAGTAGACAGGGAAGAGCTTTCGGCGCCTTCCTTTAGGGATACACATTGAATCTGTTGATAACTGTTTCCATTGAGATTGCCATCTGTGAAGGGCGCTAAATTAGGGGAGAATACTGTTACTAGTCGAAGACGATCACATAAACAAAAATGGGCTTTGCCCACTTGAGGCCTGGTCTGCAGATGGCCAACTGGTCATACTTTTGATCAATAGAAGCATTGACCATCTTATATGATTCCGATTAATGGAAGTGTTGACCGTCTTGGACCTAAGCGAATCGTCCTATTCTTGGGCTTCTTCTAGCTCATTGGCATTTTGACCGGTCAGCGGTAAGCATTGATCGTCCAAGTGCTAATGGGTCGTGACGGATTTGGGTCATTCCTTCTTCTTGGGCTGGCTTCTTACTGGCGTACTCATCAAAAATATTAAAAAATTATTTATATAATTATTTTTTTATTTTTACTATTATATTAAATTTTTTTAATAGATATTAACATTATGAAAATAAATTTATAAAAAAATATTATATATAAATTTTTATGTTTTTTTATTTTTATTATTTAATTTCTATTCAATAATAAAAATTAAAAATATACCAAATAAAAACATATGGCCCCCAAATTCATATTATTAACTGTTTCTTTACCATCATATAAATTAATGAGCCGCGGAAGGTGGGCCCTCATATGACCCTTGATGCTTACCATTTGTAGAACTACAACATCTTTTTTTTTTTTTTTGAAATATAATTTTAACTTTCAAATTTAAGATAAATTATGTATTTTATAGTTTATATTTTATTAATATATTCTTTTTAATTTATGAAATTAGATGAATATAAAATTAATTTTTTTTAAATAAAATTGTATAAAAATTATATAGGGGAGAACAAAGGGCATTTTACTTACATTATTATTATTTAGAGATATTAACATTTTATTTTATAAGGGCTACATATTATCTTATTGTTGGGTCTAGTGCCAGCAGGGCCCAAGAAATCGCGAGGTCTAATTCGGGAAGCAGCAGCCTAAGCAGCCGACTTGGCCCAATACCAAAATCGGCCTACGTGGCAGCCCACTCCCTACGGCCAATTGACGCCACTTGCAGCTCCTTAATGCGGCTGCAGGGCGGCATGTACAGCGCAACGAAAATGAACCAATGAGAAGAAGATCAACGCTGCCAACTGCGGCTCAGACCACTATCCACAATTCTCCAGCCAATTTTAGCGAGAGAGGCAGACCAAGTGTGGCCTCCGAAGCACGACGATCTCCTAGCCACCACAAGATAACAACTCACACGCCAACAACCACCACTAGGTAACGATTGACGAATCTCTGCAAGAAACATTCTTGCACCCAAAGTTCCAAGCCAAGGAGCCAATAAATTCCCTATCCTTTCAGAGGAAACGAGAGGGAACTCATCAGATTTAGGAGGATCGGATCCCGAGCACCCAGCTTAACATTGTGCAGCAAAACGCTCACCCCTGAGTTCAAACTCTCAAATCAGTGCCTAGATCCTACCTCTATAACCTTACTCAGGCATCGAGAGAGTGAGCCACCATCTGCGGTGCATACAGGGAGACAAGCCTCCCACTAAACGCTCATCAATCTCTCACCGTTGCATTCACGCACTCCCAACATATTCACAGCAAACTATCCGCGCACCTCTAGCGTGTGCCCCTTTCCGTTCATTGCGGAAAGTTGCTAACTTGAGCGTTGGAGTGTCTTCGGTGGGAGAAATCTCACCGGGCCTCTAACCTCTTGTTTGGCGTTTCTGTTGTGCAGGTTCTAGGTTCATAGTGACGGAGACCGGACCCGCTCGAGACCCTGTACGGGCAAGAAATCTGAAAGCTCCCTAATCCGTCCGATAACTCGGGACTCGAGACACACCATTTGGCGCCGTCTGTGGAAACACGATGAAAAGTCTAGCGTCTCCTTACAATACTCACTCCTTTACAACAAGATGGTCAACAACAGGGCGCAAGCCAACACCCCAGCAAGAGATGCAGCCGCCCACAGCGACGACCCTTCAGTGGGTAGCCGTGCTGACGTCCGTCCGTAGCCTGACATTCACTAGCTAGCAGTCAAAATGGGCAACATGATGCTAATACTCCAGACTCTCTATACTCGGATGGGCACGCAATGGATG
The DNA here is from genome assembly GCA_028571085.2 of Nepenthes alata. Taxonomy (NCBI): domain Eukaryota; kingdom Viridiplantae; phylum Streptophyta; class Magnoliopsida; order Caryophyllales; family Nepenthaceae; genus Nepenthes; species Nepenthes alata. The sequence goes on along the minus strand of JAOVVI020006694.1, from coordinate 12,114 downwards.
GGGGCTGCTCCCCCGAAACCTCAGGCATCATCCTCCATGCGGGGAAGACGTTGCACCAGAGCCCCCGTGGGCAGATCAGATTGGCTTGACGACGCTAAGGCCAAGGCAGCCTCCAGTAGCAAGGCCTAAATAGTAGCCAAAAGTTGACTCGGCCGAGACAACCGGGATGAGAGCCTAGAGCGGCACAACCCCCATAACTCTCGTAACGAGAGGAGGAAGACAGCCGCAGGCTCGTGCAATGCACGACCTCCACGAGCAAGAAGCTGTCGTGACTAGCATGCCCAGCAGGATCCATAGAGTCACACAGATCTCCGCGATGTCATTAATGCATGCAGGAGTGGGTCCAACCCGCCGGTGGAAGTGAAGGTAATGGTGATGTGGGATCACTTATTTAAGGAGAAGTCTGGCCAGCCCTCTACTGACTTGCGAAGTTCGCCCTTCGCGATGGACATCCAGACTCATCCGCTCCCCCGCAAGTTCAAGATGCCAACTCTGGAAGGGCACGATGGCAGTAAAGATCTGATGGACCACCTCAACAGCTTCCGCACTCACCTATCCCTCTAGGGGGAAAGCGCGGCTGTGATGTACCAGTGCTTCCCCGTCACTCTCAAAGGGGATGCACTGCTTTGGTTCAACGGCCTTCAGTCAAATTCTAACCGCTTTTTGGATGAGCTCGTTGACTGCTTCTTGAGTCAATTTGCCTCCAGCCGAAGGGAGGAGAAATAGCCTTAACACCTAGTCTGCCTCCGCCAAAGGTCAGACAAAAGCCTAAAGCGGTTCCTCAATCGCTTGATCCCTAAAACGCGCCAGATCCCCCAGCTCTCCGAGGAGCTAAAACTCAACGCTTTTGTTGCCACGCTGGCCGAGGGGGACTTCTTCAAGCAATTGACGCACCAATGCCCCCAATCCTTTTAGGAAGTCGAGGCCATCGCCTGAGCTTACATCTCTGCAGAGGAGGCCAACAAGGCTAGGCGTCCCAAACACGTAACCCATTCCCCGGAAGGACCAAAGCAAGCGGTTGGGAAGAAGAGGAACGGCGACAACAACTGCTCCTAGGAGCGCCAAAATCAGCCGCGGCCCGCACCGAGGTCCAGGAAGGAGTACGGGCTGACTTCCCTGATTCCCCTGAACAATACCCGCACCAACATCCTGATACAGATTCAGGAGAAAAGGTTTTTCAAGTGGCCAAAGGCGCCAAAGGGCCCCAGCAGTGGAGACCAGACAAAATACTGTTAGTACCACCGCTGCCTCGGACATTCCACGGAGAACTGCTGGACTCTGTATCAAGAGATAGAAGACCTGATCTGTCGCGGACACCTCAAACGGTTTGTCAAAGGCCCAAGGAAGGCCCCCGCAGCCTCAAATAGCGAGGCGAGTGAGCCTCCAAGGAACCGTACAGCCATGGGAGTGATCAGCATGATCTCCATAGGCCCAGTCAAGAGCAACAGGCAGCCACAACCCAAAAAAAGTTCCAGTAGCAAGAGAGCAAGGATAGGGAATAGGAGTGAAGTCATTAGCTTTAGCAGCAACGATTTGGCACATGTAACCTTCCCCTATTTTGATCCCCATGTTGTATCCGCACTTGTTTCAAACGATACTATTGACTACCAGTTGAAACAAGTCTTTATTGATAATTGAAACTCTCAAAATTTAATATATCTCGATGTATTCTTTAAACTCAGATTGAGAAGGAACCAGATGAAAGCGGTTAATAGCCCTCTATACAGTCTGGATAACGCACCTGTGCATGTGCAGGGAGAAATCCAACTAGAGATCACGATAGGAACGTACCCGTGTACTGCTACGAGGGGGTTAACGTTTCTCATCGTCGATCTGCCGTTCGTCTACAACGCCATCCTAGGAAAACAGTTCCTCACCTCCTTTGGGGCTGTCACTTCGATCCCTCATTTGATGGTGAAATTTCCCACTCATGCGGTGTAGGAGGGGTGCTTGGTGATTACGTGATGGGATGGACATGCTACCTATCCCAAGTCACCCCTGCGTACCAAACCGCATGGACGAGGACTTGGATCTCCACGACGAAGCCACGCTGCAGCAAGCCCAATCAAGTGAAGCCGCCGAAGTAGTCTGGCAGGATCCCGCCGAGCTCAAGAAGTGCATGCACATTGGGGGCTCTCTTACCACAGCTAATCGCGACCGACTCATCAGCTTTCTTCGGAAGAACTCTAACGTGTTCACATGGGTTCCTATTGACATACCCGAGATACCGGCTGAGGTGATGGTCCACAAGTTGGGCCTCGACCCCGGTCATAAGCACGTCAAGTAGAAACACAAGAACCACCCTATTGAGAAGCTGATCACTGTCAGCGAAGAAGCAAAGTGACTGCTGGATGCTGGATTCATAAGGGAAGTGCAGTATTCAGACTGACTATCCAACATTGTACTTATAAAGAAAAGTAATGGCAAGTGACGGATGTGCGTGGACTTTACCGACGTTAACAAAACTTATCCCAAGGACGAATTTTCTCTCCCTTGGATCGATCTGCTGAGGGACTCCACGTCCGGACACGAGCTCTTGAGCTTATGGATGCCTATTCAGGCAATAATGAGATCAGGACGGATCCGAGTGACGAGGAGCACACCTCCTTCATGACTGACCAGGGAAGATACTGTTACAAGGTCATGCCCTTCGACCTCAAAAAGGTCGGCACAACCTATCAGTGCCTTGTGAACAAAATGTTTGAGGCCCAGATTGGGAAGAACGTGAAAGTGTACGCTGAAGACATGCTCGTCAAAAGCAAAATGGCCAATGACCACGTCCATGATCTCGAGGAAACCTTCTAGGAACTTCTAGCCCACAGGACAAAGCTCAACCCGGCCAAATGTGCGTTCGAGGTAACCTCCAAAAAGTTCTTAGACTTCATAGTGTCCCGGCAGGGCATAGAAGCAAACCCGGAGAAAATCAGAGGCATCCTCGATATGAACCCTCCGCGGACCATGAAAGAAGTTCAGAAACTCACAGGGCACCTGGTAGCCTTATCGTGATTTCTGGCCAAGTCTGCGGAGAAATACCTCACCTTCTTCAAGGCGCTCAAAGGGACTAAAATGTCTAAATTTTGGTGGATGGACAAGTGTGAGGAAGCGTTTCGAGAGCTGAAGACATATCTTGTAAGCCCTCCTCTCCTGAGCTCCCCATCCGCGGGCGAGGATCTATACCTCTACCTGACCACGTCAAACACGGTGATTAGCTCAATGCTGGTCAGAGAGCATGAGGGTGAACAGCAGTCCATGTATTACATGAGCAGGGTATGACGGGCCTGGAGACTCGCTACACACATGCAGAAAAGATTGCACTGACCCTCATTTATTCGGTACGGAAGCTAAGGCCCTACTTTCAAGCACACCGTATCACCATCCTAACGGATTAACCCTTGAAGTCGATCTTTCAAAAGTCAGAGACTTCAGGGCGGCTGGTCAAGTGGGCTATAGAATAGGGAGAGTTCGACGTGGAGTTCCGACCATGACCAGCTCTTAAGGGCCAAGCTCTAGCGGACTTCATTGTCAAGGCGGCAATCCCAACTCTAGACAGCCCACATAGCCCGAAGAACTCGGACACGTCGGGCACTCCATCATGGACCCTAAAAGTGGATGGATCATCCACCCAGACAAGCAGTGGGGCTGGAGTCGTGCTCAGAATTCCGAATGGTATGAAGATCAACTACTTTGTTGTGCTGACATTCCCTGCCACTAATAACGTGGCCGAATATGAAGCCCTTCTTACAGGATTTCATCTAGCGAAGGAATGTTCCGCCAAGTCGCTGGTCGTGCGTAGCAACTCCGAGCTCGTGGTCAATCAAGTCTAAAGAGTATTCGAGGTGTCAAACCCTCAGCTCGCGAAATACCTGGCAAAAGCTAAAGCCCAGATCTAGGCTTTCAAGATCGAACACGTACCGAGAGCCAAAAGTTAGAAAGTTGACCAGTTGGCTAGGAACGCGACTGAACGATGCCCGGAGCAGTACACCAGGATCCTACGGGAAATCTTGGTCGTGCCCAGTGTGGACGGTTTGGACCAAGAGGTACTGCAAATAGATGAAGGCGACAACTGGATGACCCTGTATTACAGGTATTTGGTGGACAACATGCTACCTACGAATGCCGATGAGGACAAGCGAATCAAGAAAACAGCAGACTGGTATGCAATCCTCGATGACAGGCTATACATGTGAGAGTATTCCACTCCCTACCTAAAATGCCTAACCCCCGAGGAGGTTGAGTACGCACTGAGCAAAGTCCATCTCGGCATATATGGTTTGCACATCGGAGGAGAGAATCTCGCGTCCAAAATCATACGGCAAGGCCTTTTTTAGCCCACGATGAAGCACGACACCCTGAAATTCATAAACAAATGTGAAAGCTGTCAGGTTTATAGATCCACGGCACACCAACCTCACACGGAGTTCCATAGACTCAAATCCCATGTCCGTTCAGGCAATGGAGGCTCGACATTCTGAGGCCTATACCCTTGGCCGTTGGACAGAGAAAATTCCTTATAGTCGGTATCGACTACTTCACTAAATGGGTGGAAGCTGTGCTCCTGATCCGGATAACTGAGTAGAACGCCACAAAGTTCATCCACCAGAATATCGTTTACCGTTTTGAAATTCCCAAGGTCATAGTGACTGACAACGAAACCCAATTCACTAACAAGTGATTCACTAAGTACTGCACAAGCTAGCGCATCAGGCTGATACACACATCTATGGCATACCCTCAAGCAAACGGGCAAGTTGAAGTCACAAATCGCACGCTACTGCACATATTAAAGATCAAACCAGAAGACGTAGGGGGCTCCTAGGTTGACGAATTGCCTTCCATGCTCTAGTCATATCAAAAGACCTAGCGGGAACCAATGCGAGAAATGCCCTTTAACCTCAGCTACGGGATCGAAGCGGTCGTCCCCATTGAAGTGGGACTTCCTAGCCTACGGATCGAATGCTTTGACCCGGCCACCAACTCCTAGAGGCTCAGGGAATACTTATACCAACTCCCAGAGGAGCATGACGTAGCCCGCTTGAGAGTGGCAGCCTATCAGCAGCGTATCGCATGGTACTACAACAAGCGGGTTAAGGCATGTCTGCTTGAAGTTGGGGACCTGATCCTCCGGAATATAGAGGCGGCAGAATAGGCCGCTAACAAGAACAAGCTCTCCCCAGGCTGGGAGGGACCATTTCTAGTCTAGGCGATACTCTGAAGCGGAGCGTCCAAGCTACGCACCCAGGATGGAAAGTTGTCCCACAGACTTTGAACCCCGCCAACCTCAAAAAATACTACCAATAGGTTTTCTCCGAGCCCGGGTAAGACACACGCACGTCATGACAAATGCTTGTACATGTTATGTCATTTAATAAAATTGATTGTTCCAATTATCTTGTATGATCATTCACATGAGTACTTGCATGCATGACATTTCAAAAATGAAACGACCTAGACTGCCGCTAAGTCGGGCGGATCATCATCCGTCTGTAAACTAGAATCTTGTCTCCACGCCAAGCAGCCCAAAAGCGGTCATGTCTGAACCTCGACCCCGTGTCGAGTGGTCCGTAGCGGCCCCAAAACCTTGGCTCAGCGCCGAGTGGCCCAAAAGCGGCCATGTCTGTAATATCAACTTTGCGTCAAAAGGGTCCTAAGCGGCTTGCCACCATGGCTTCGCGCCAAACGATCCGAAAGTGGCCACAACGAAATCGCGGCTTAGTGCCAGAGGGCCCATCCGGCCCTGAAAATCCTGGTTCCGAACCAAATGACCCATGGGTCAAAATATCAAGCCCGGGGGCTTTTGAAATTTCCCAACACGCGGCCACCAAAACTTTATGGATAACAGGAGTGCGATGACCTTCTCCAGAAGAAGAGAGCACCCTCAGTCTATGATGGTCGTGGGCGAGGACCGTGCACACGAGGGCAATGACGCCTTGAGCGGGGCTGAGTACCTACGACAGGTATCGTGTGCAAAAGGGCCTAAGACCCGGAGTCCGGCTACTGTGGTCTGAAAACCTAGCTGGCCCTTAGCGTGACTCCACAGGCTACCGACAACATCCACTCTATTGGACTGAGCTTCCCACTAAATGCGCAGATGCAATGACATTCTCTGACGAAGGATGAGTACAGCGTAAGAAAGCGCCGAATTGGGGTCTTGGCGACAATAGCGTCATAGCTTAGCATTTAATACATGAACAAAGATTCAAAAAGCCGCGTTACGTGGCCAAAGACATCAGGTGCGTGAAAAAATAACTGCCTCTCATTTACCAAAAGACAAGTGACATCACAACGTAGTGCTATACAATGAAAACTGGAAGAGATACTCTGACCATACGAGTCTGGCATCCCATCCTCTCCCGGGAAGTCTCTCAAGCAGGAGCTGTCGGGGACCTTGACGTTCCCTAGATGCAAAATACCCATGGAAATGCCTGGAAGTGCAATGGAGAGGATCTGGTGACACGGGCGGATACCATCCCAAAATCTGGTGTCAAGTGCGAGGCGTACCTCTTCCAGAGTGAGTGGCAACCTGAGGTCAGTAGTGAGGCGAGATACATCATCCACCAGGGTAGAGGTCCATCCCCTCAACTGTTTGACCTCCCACCTCAACTACCCGGTCTCCTCCGTAAGCCGTTCGCCCTCCTCCATCGGCCGCTTGCTCTCCGCCCTCAATTGTTCACCTTCTTCAACCAGCCACTTGTTCTCCTCTCTCAACTATTTGCTCTCTTACGATAGCCGCACGACCTGGTCCTTTAGCAACACGTTCTCGTCCCTGAGCGCGACAGCTTCAGCTCCCGAACGCTGTGTCGTCTCCTACCAAGACTCTTCCCTGACCTTACGAAAGAGGTTGAGCAGTTGAGCATACACCGTGTTGAGGAAGACGAACCCCTCAAGGACCTACAAGAGTAAACAAAAGATCATCAAGCCTTAGAGTTTTAGTCTAGAGAAAGACGCAAGGACCAAGATGATCGCACCTGAGCAGAGAGTGCGGCCGTGTGACTAGGTCCGCCTCCTGATGCCAGCACGCTTGGAAGCTCCAAGTGCCTAGCAACAACCTCTGCGGAGCAAAGAGCATCCGGAGTCGTAGGCAGTGAGGAAAAGCTCGGGGGCTCCGGCTCTTCAGCTCTGCCGCCGCCATAGCCTCCGAACCCTGGTTGATGCCAGGCAAACTTACAACCTGTCCAGCTACAGCTTCGTCCGTAGCAGCAACGCTTTCTCTGACGCACACCTCCAGGGATGCTCCACTAAGCGATCCCCTGGGGCCTAAAGCAGGAGGTGACCCTGGCGTAGACTAGCCTCCTCCACCTCTCCTGACTCGAATGCGTCAACCTCCACCAGCGGCACGTCCTCAGCCACCTCCTCTGGCCGCTCCAAGTCAATGAAAGGACCTATGAGGGATTCCCCTCCAAAATGAAGCTCCACCAGAGGAATTCCATACTCAGCCAGCACCACAATGCGGATTGGCCATTGTCCAGCTGCTCCCTCTTGTGGCTCCATGTCAGACCTCTTTTCCGGAGTGGAGCACTCGGCAAGTGTGGCAGACTCCGCCACCTGTCTCTGCAACCTACACGAGACACTTTCCTTTGAAAGTTCCCCGGATGGCTCGTGTAGAACAAGGGCATCTGACTTCTTCTTCTCCAGGGCGGCGATCGCCCATCTGGACTCCAGCCCCCACCTGGTGGCTTTGAAAACGTGCGAAGTCAGCTAATGACCCTCGATGGAAAACGTCTTCATCTCCGAGTGGATTTTCGTAATGAGCTTCGCCAAGTCGCTCTTCTCCTCGGTGGTCATAGTCTTGCAAAAATACTCGGGGATTGGACCCCACTCGTTGGAGAGCTCCGAGTCTGAAGGCTCCCGCAGGTAGAAAACTGATTTTTCTAATTCTTTACCAAATCAGGGTTGGTGCCCCTAAAGTAAAACCCAGCTCGGGGAGACATTAAAATCCAGTCTTTGGACTCAGTAAAGCGGAAAACTACCTTCGCCGCTTTCGCATCAAAGGGGAATAAATGAAGAAGGCCAAAAATGCACAAGGTAACCAAATAACGGACAACGTTCGGATGAATCCTCACAACAAGAACGTGCAAAGCTTCGACAAGAGCGTACAGGTCGCACACCATAGGATAGTGAAGCCCACCCTTCTGATGGTGCTCATAAATGGAGATGAAACCCTCTAGAGGGGGGTTGGCTCTTCCCGTGGAACCATAGGCACGGTAGACCAAGTCACAGGGGACCCCATAATCTACCATTAGGGCGGCAATGGTGCTCGCCGTCAGGATAAACCCAGTGATGTTCACTCCATGACGAACAACGCGAGAAACTCAGGAAGAGGAAGGGGACCCTTTCTACTTTGCCATCTCTCTCTCTGGAATAAGCCGACTGCCTTTAGTGCAAAAAAGCATAAAAGAGAGGTTTCACTGAAGCGTCGCTTAAATAGGCCACCGGGAGCCAGCACGTGGAAAAGCTCAAACGACACCTCCGATTAATGACCAGGCCACGTGCCCGCTCAACAGGAGCGTCACGAGTCCCAAGCAGCAGCCAATCATGGCCACTGCCAGACTGCAGATCAACGTCGCTTCAGCCGTCTACCAGAATCTTGGCTGTCACACCTAAATTTAATGCGGGAAACCTGACTGCGAGGGACAATGAAGGAAAGATTGCCAAAGCAAATGCACACGAGAAACAACGGACCATCCAAGCATGGCAAGAAACAAGAAATGAATGGCATAGCGAAATGGAAAGTTTTATTATATGATTCATTAACAAATCTTTTTTACAGAAGCCTGTGGCCGCAAAGTACAACTAGCAGCCCCCTCCAGGGCCAGAAGGATCTGAAGTCGTGTACTCCATCAAGTCCACGCACGTCAGGGCGCCTGAGTTTCGAGAGTCCAAGATGCCGATGCGGAAGTTTGGGTCCTCCAACAAGATTAGTCTCCGGCTGAGACGGATGCTGTCCTAAAAATTCCTTTCAAGTGCAAGACCAATGTCCTCCAGCAAAAACCTTGACCTCAGCTCGGCCCCCATCCACACACACTCCTCTCCGAATAGCATCCGGAGTCGCTCAAGCTCCTCTTGAAGAGCCCATATGCGATCTCGAGCCTGCATGTTGGTGCTAGCAAGCCTGGACGCCCTTGCTTCTGATTCAGCCAATGCCCCTTCAAAATATGAGGCGCAGGCCCTCGTCTTCTTAATCTCTCCAACTGCATCCTGCACCCTGACTTCAAAGTCTTCAACGGCCCTAAAAACTCGATGAAGCGAGGGATCTACCCTCCTAGACATACGATACTGCGAAGAGGTGGACGTCTCCTCCCTCTCAAAGCCTGGAAGCACCCTCAGAAATCACATCGGACCCACAACAATGGCCTTTGAATGTCATCCCTCCGCCACTGCTATGTCAGCCGCAATCACGCCAGGGATCCCTGAGGCACGAGTGCCACTCACAGGCTCTCTGGAAGAAGATTCTGATTCTAATAACGATGACGGCCTTTCCATTGAAGCTGCAATGTGAAAAGAGAAAAAGAAAAAGACTCGAAGGCAGCGCAAGGCTTTACGTTCTCAAAGCGGCAAGAAAGGCGCAATCCCTTGGAGGGAAATCAGGGGCTTAAATAGCCTAAACCCTCCAGTGGAACGACGTCGTCCAAAAGGCGAAGCGTGCTAGGAGAGAGCTAACAGGCTCCTTCCATGTGGTAGTCCCCTCATTATGACTCGACGCCCCAACATATCCCACACAATCAATGCATCAGACCGTCCAGTGGATGTGACGTCTACCAGCGGCGTTTGACCTCCCCAAGCAGTCCATGTCAACAATCTCTTTGCACGGCGTCCACCCATCGACAGTCAGCACAGTGACTCGAGGTAAGGCACCTGCGAGAGTAGACTATGGGCCACTAGGGATGCTTAAACGCGCAAGTCAACATGTGCGACGAAAAAGAAGACCTACTACCCGGGGAATGTAAGGCGCCATACGACAAAAAGGGAGAAGATTCATGCGACAAGTGAATGGACCAAAGGCAATAACTAATATTTTTATTAATCAAAGCTCCTTTACAAGTACACAATTCTCAATGACAAAGGTACATGAAAGAGGAAGAAGGTACGACACGGGGCATAAACCCTGAAGCGACCGCCCCGGATGCTTGGAACGCGGTTGGGGGAATGTGATCCACATGGGATCCCCACGGCTCAACCGCCGGAACTCCATCATCTCATCCACGCCCTGGAGTAGTCGGTGTTGGCCAACTCCTGCGGGCTAGCCCAATGCTAACCACAGAGGCAAAACCAACACCTGCAGTAGGAGTCTTCGGCAGGGACTCCGAGAGCCTGCGCTTTCCTATGGAGATCCCATCCTTTGCCTATCCTCCAGAATGCACATATGATGATCCAAGTGGAGTGGAGACCACGAGCGACGTGCTACACCGGAGGCAAGGTGCCCCATGAAAACTCTGTCGCGATCCTCTGCTGCACGGGAGATCACCACAGCCTGTAGTGAGGCATATGACGACGGTAGAGTGACCGAGCCAACCTTGTTAGCATGAGGAACTGCCCGAGGTGAGGGCATGAGGACAATCTTCGTCAGAAGCTCTAGATCTCTAGCTAGTTCATCTGATTCCTTCGAGGACTCCCACTAGAAGCAGGACGAGCCAAAACCCTCACATTACTCCTCGAAAATCAGCCAAGGGATGACCCACACCGATCGAAGAGCCCCCTATTTATGGACGAGTTGGAACCCTGTTCGCACTTAATGGGACACGCTCCCCAATAGTCATCATTCACGAAGAAGGAAAATCCTTGATGCCCACGCAACCTCAGGCATGCGAATCTAACCCTTTAGAGCACCGAATCCCTGTGGCGCCTGAAAAGCCTACATGGTTGCCTGGGGAAGACGCGATGCCAAAAGATGACAAAGCCTGACGCGTCTCGAGGAAGACAGTGTGGTGACCAATTGAACTCGAAGTGAACATGCCAGACCATGACTACAAGTCGACCCAGGCATGGGGGGCTAGTGTTGGGTCTAGTGCCAGCATGGCTCAAGAAATTGCGAGGCCCAATGTAGGAAACAGCAGCCTAAGCGCCAACTCGGCCAAATACCCAAATCGGCCTACGTGGCAGCCCAGTGCCCACGGCCAATTGACGCCACCTGTAGCTCATTAATACGGCTGCAAGGCGACAGGTATAGCATAGAGGAAACGAGTCAATGAGGAGAAGATCAGCGCTGTCAACCATAACTTACGCCGTTGTCCACAGTTCTCCAGCCAATCTTAGCGTGAGAGGCAGACCAGGCTTGGCCTATAAAGCACAACGGTCTCCTCGTCACCACAAGGCGATAACTAACACGCCGGCGACCATTACTGGGTAACGATTGACGAATCCCTACAAGAAGGATTCTCGCACCCAAAGCTCCAAGCCAAAGAGCCAATAAATTTCCTCTCCTTTCAGAGGAAACGAGAGGGAACTCATCGAATTCAGGAGGATCGGATCCCCGGCACCAAGCTTAACATTGTGCAACAAAACGCTCACCCCTGAGTTCAAACTCTCAAATCAGTGCCTAGATCCTACCTCTACAACCTCACTCAGGTGTCGAGAGAGTGAGCCACCCTTTGCGGTGCATACAAGGAGTCAAGCCTCCCATTAAACGCTCATCAATCTCTCACCCTTACATTCACGCACTCCCAACGTATTCACTGCATACCTTCCGCACACCTCTGAACGTGCGCCCCTTCCCGTTCATTGCGAAAAGTTGCTAACTTGAATATCGGAGTGTTTTCGATGGGAGAAATCATGTCAGGCCTCTGACTTCTTATTTGTCGTTTATGTTATGTGGGTTCTAGGTTCACAGTGATTGAAGCCGGACCCGTTCGAGACCTTGCATGGACAAAAAATTCGAAAGTTCCGTAATCCATAAAACCCGGGACCCTCGACGCAACACTTACAAATTATTAAATTTAAGTTTAATAGTCCAAACAGAATATTAAAAAAATATTTAAATTATTTTTTAAAAAAAATTATAACTATTAATTTTATATTTAATAACTTTAACAGATAAATAATACGTGAAGTCCCTTTGAGCCCTGCCTCCTAGTGAATTAAGGGACAATGATGCATTTGGATATTTGACTGATAAAAATA
>JAOVVI020006692.1:0-15420 GCA_028571085.2 Nepenthes alata | reverse complement strand
ATCGATATCGGAAATATCTCGTGATATATATTGGTAGAAAACAATTTATGAGAATCGTAAATTGATAAAGAAATACCGGTCGATATACCACTTATATGACAAAACATAGATGCAAATAATAGTCAATAGATATCGGTATCAAGGCTCTCTGATACTGATTTTTTTTATAACGTGACAATATCAGCGATATATTGACGTATCGGACGATGTAGCCTCGTCAACTTGCAATTCTTAGAATTTTTTTTCTTTCTAATATATCCATTACCGATACATATTATCCAATACGTCCAGTATCAATATAGCCACGATCGATGCCAATATTAATATTTTCATCCATACGGTAGAATGTCACTATATTGTATCAGTATCGAAAAATATCGGTATCGGGGGTACCAATACCGATACATATCATTTGATATTCAAAATATCAGCTGATATTTTCACCTATAGTTTTCTACCTTTTAAATGTACTTTTGCAGTTGTGTTTCATAAATTTTCGTAGTTCATATTTCTTCATTTTAACCAACTTGCCTTTAACTCTATGAGTCTTCTGGTCATTTTAACCAACTTGCCTTTAACTCTATGAGTCTTCTGGTCATTTTAACCAACTTCCTTTAACTCCATGAGTCTTTCGGAATCTTCTTTGTTCTCTCCTACATCCAGCATAACAAAATTCATTTTCTTCTAGAACAGTTAAATTTCTTGAGCACATTATTCTGCTCATAACTTATGAAATTGTGTTATAATCCGTGGGTATCTTGGACCATTAATTTCCAAATGCTGTAGTTTCATCAATCAATCGGAGATCATTTGCAAACAACACATATCATGAAATCTCACCTCAAATTTGGCTAATAAGTTCATCCCACAAATAAATAAGGCCTTAGTACTAGTTGTAAACTGATTTTTTATGGAAAATTCACAGTTTCCCCTCAGGTCATTCTCTCACTAGTCTTATGATTTGATCGGGTGTATCGTATTGGCATCTATATATCCATGACAAACTCCCATCAAGTTCAGTGTTCAATGATTGATTAGTTAAATTTTGAATATCTTGCTCACTTTTATATGTAAGTCCCTAAGTTCTTTCCTTAATATAGTTGATTCTTTCGGCCATCAGTGCAAATATCAGCTAATGTGAGTGATATTAGGCCTCTTGATACCAGTATTTTTCGATACAACAACAATAGCACTATATGTTGATATGATCTTGTTAGCTTATGATTTTTTTAATTTTTTTTTATTCATTATATTTACTATTGATATGTATTTTAGATATATCTGATACTAATATGACCGCGATTGATACCGATACTAATATCCATGCTTCTAACATTTCAATGCCATGTTGTCTTCTATGTTGTTTGTGCGTATACCTTTGTTTTTTATTTGTTATGGTCATGGATGAAAATATCGGTGTTGGTCATAATAGTATTGATATCATCTATATTAAATAATATGAATTGATATCGGATATATTGAATGCAAAAAGAATTGATGCAAATTGGAACTTGGGAGCAAATTCTCACGACCCCAATAAAAAACCATAAATATAGTGATGCCAAAAATAACTAAATATCGGATGTGACCCTGCAACAAATGATGTTAAATAATTTTCGATATAATCCGCTATAAAAGCATAGGATCATGGCCAGACTCTCCTAGTTAGACCCATATGCTCAAGTATCTGTCGATACTCATCAAACATGTGAGGAAAATTCCTACCACATATTCATAATATGAGAGTCGAAATAATAACATGCATCTATAATAATAGAGAATTCAAATATCCTTGACCACAATATATATAATTCAAAAATCGATCTTACTAATTAAAGCATAACCAATTCTATCAGAATCTCAATATCAATAAGAAATATTCAAAATAACTAGAGAAAGGTCTTTCGCTCAAATCCTACAAGATTATCCTAGCTTACTAATCTAAAGGTTAACAAAATATTGTAAGAGTGAGTCTAACGTTCAGTAAAACATATATAATTTATATTTGTGGATATATATGGATAAAACATGAAAGGGATAATGACGATCAAATGTGAAAATGTTAGAAATGCCAAAATATCGATAGTTTCATTCAAATATAAGAATCGAGGATTAGCGAAAACCTGACTAACAAAGGTCAAATATTGAAGATTTGGCTATACTATTTCCCCATAGTTCTAAGTCATATGTTACTATTCAATACCCATAACTAGACTAACTTCTTATTATTATCTATAGATTATTTCAATTGCCACTTTTTATACTCTTAGATGTTAGATTTGATCTTAAATTTATAAATAATATACTAAAATATGTTTAAATATATTCTGTCGATTATCTATAATAGTTTTTATTTAGTCTAAATGGAAAACTTTACAACAAATAATAAATATATGAACTTTTTCCAAATCAAGGGAAAAACAATAATCTTTACAAATTTAACAGTAGAGTTCTCATCAAATACTTATATAAAATGACATACAAGGTTAATTATTTAAAGGATTTCAAGATTTCTTTACAATTTTCATAAATGTTAAGTGTGAGCCTTCAAATCTCAAAATTATCAATAATATGGATATGCATGCATAGCCAATCAAGAGGGGCAATGTAAAAAGTCACATGCATGTACATTTAATCAAGGATCGAAGGAAATAAACCAAAGATTTAACAACAAATGAAGAAAAGTGTTTAACTGCACTTGTCTTAAGTCGAATAATACCAAGATCTAACATGCAATAATTTCAAACCTGACTTTCTTCACTTTTGCTCTCCCCTTATTTTTCTACTTCATTCCTTTTCTCTCTTCTCTCAAGAAACTAGCCAAAATGCCTAGAAAAATGTGAAAAATCACTTAAAAAGGCAGATTAGCGCACAAGTACTAGTCAAGCACGAATTGAGCACAAAATTTTTATTATATGCATGCATGAATGCTTCTCACCCAGCACACAAGCACCACTCATTTTGCTAATCCATGCACGACTGCATCTCTACTGCGCATAAGCGTAACTCATTCAACTAACCTACGCACAAGCACCATACAAGCGCTAGTTAGGCATTGGTCCTTTTCCTTCTATTTATTAATTTTCTCTCTAAATACAAACTTATTTTTAAAATTTTACTTAATATAATAAATCTTGACGTCATTAACATAAATTAGTAATCGGGTATTACATAAGTATTAGCCGATATATCGAAAAATGTCTAGTATATCCACTGATATTATGAATATCAGTTGATATATCACAATATATTGTTAATATTATGGCATATGATGATTTTGTCATAGTATTGGGAATATGGATATCAGTGGTCTAATATATATTTATATTGATTGATATTTTACATATTAATGAATATTTTATTTTATGGTTATGATTAACGGGATGCTACTTCTTGCCACGATTCCTTTTTGAACATTTCTGCTAAATAATTTGGACACCTGTATACCAATGCTTGAGTCTTTCTCCATTCAGTAGTGAGCTAGAAGGCATTGGTGTTAAGCATTGCTTTTTCCTATTAAAAGTACATGTATTGGTTTACTATAATATTGCATCTCAGAGAGCTGTTATAATCCTCTTAAGAGGGAGTTTCCCATATTTACCCAACAGCCTTAATTAGAAATTAGGTGGATGAATAATGAATAATAAATAGTTATTTGAATCATTTGATGTAATTTTCATAATTTATTCACCCAACATTTAATCCTAGGCGACATATAGGAGTTTTCCCATTGGAAGAATCATAACAACACCCTACATCTCCATGCTAATACTAGACTGTGTTTGATGGGTTAAACTCACAAAAGTTAACGCACATGCCATTCTTCTTCTTCCCAAATTTGTGCTTGACGGCTTCAATCATCACTCACGAATGGTACATGATGCTGATTGGTGTAACTTTAGTTGGTGAACATACCTCAAGTTTTTAGACTAGTGTTGTCAAAGGCGCTAGGTGAGCTAAGGTGCTAAGGCTACATATAGTTCGAGGCGCTCGCCCGAGACAAGTGGGACATTAAGTGAGATATAAATATATGTCTATATGCTATGAGGAAATATTTTTATTAATACTCAAACAACTAAAAGTAATAATAAATATACAAATATAAAATAATACCTCAGTAGATCTGTTACTAGATTGTAGCCATCAATTTCCTCCCCTATTTCCTCTAAGACATCCGCTTCCCCTTTTACTATTCTTGCTCTAAAATTCAAAGAATTTGCACATGTTCTCTAGAACTCAAACCATTTGTCATCATTCAAGATTCATTGTTTACGACCTGAACTAGTAGCGAAGATGATTATTTTGTATGATACGAATAAAACAACAGAGAAGGGATTGTGTCGTGCATATTATGTTGATGAAGGAAAAATTCTTTTCATAGAAATAAAAAAAAAATACTTTTTAAGGATATGGATATTATAGGAAACTAACAAAAAAATTGTTTAAAAAGAGGGTGTATGAGCCCACTTGCTTAGGCGAGCGCCTTGTCATTTTACTCACCCGGATATGAGCCAAGCGCCCGAGCCTGGCCTGACCTCACCCGGGTGCACAGTCAAGTTCCCAAAATACCTTTGACAGCACTGCTGTAGACATCATTTCATGCTTTTTTCCTTGAATTTGATTTGCCAATTGATTTCTCGTGCAGAGAAATGGATGTGATATTAACCTCCTAAATCCTGCTGCCAGTACTTTATATGGGACTGATATGTCTGATTTTGGAAAGACTGAAAGCCTCATTGATGGATGGGCTCTTGTGGAGCATCCTACTTTGCCTCCGCCTCCATCAGAAATTGAAGACATTGAGCATTGGACTCGAGCTATGTTCACTGATGCTACGAAGAAATAGCTGTTGGCAGAATCGCTTGTAGGTCATCTATTTCTGGCTTTGCTATTTTGGAGAATTATTTTAATTAAAATTCATAGTTTATACATAATTGATAAATAATAATACTTTATAATAAATTAGCAAAAAAATGTATTTTTCTTGTTTTCTTATTCAAAAAAAAAAAAAAATTCACATGAAGCAGTATGGATTAGTTTCATATTAAGAAGTATCTCATCCGCCCCCGTTGACCAGCCCCAAGGAGGGTGAAGATCTGTATTTGTACCTAGCCATATCAAGCGATGTTTGTTCAAGGAATTGTCAAGGATCTAGAACCCAATACTCTATGTCAACAAGATCTTGACAGATCTTGAGACCCAGTACACTTCAACAGAGAAGACCACACTAGCGTCGGTGATCACCGAAGAAAACTTTGGACCTACTTCTAGGCACACATGATGGTGTTATTAACCGGCCAGCCTTTAAGAAAAATCCTTCAAAAGCCAAAAGTATTCAGACTATTGATCAAATGATTGATTTAAATCGGTAAGTTGAACGTAAAGTTCCGAACATAACCTTTAGTAAAAGGTCAAATTCTCACAAAATTGTGTTATGTATTCTCTAAAGTAAAAAAGAAGACAATATAGGTTATTTTTTATTGTTTTGAAATTTCAAAATAACTCTAATTTTTTTTAGTTTATATCAAAAAACCCATTTTTCTGAAAGTTAAAAAATAACCTAATGTATCCAAAATAAGTCAGAACATGTTGGGATCCAAATATTTAACTAAGGAGACCAAACCAAAAGCAAACTTAGAACATTGTTATGTTTATACCTCTTGGAAACTATGTAGAGGTCCAACTGCATCTTGTTGCCTGTTTAACTTTGTATTAGATCAAAGTAGTATGGATGAAAATATTAGTATCGATATCGGATATATTGGGGAAGAAAGTTTCTGAAAATCGTAAGCTGACAAGTAAATATTAGCCAATATATTGGTCTAATATTAAGTCTATCGATCGATATATTATGATATTTCGCCATTATGACAACCATGGATACAAAAATCGGCTGATATATATTGGTATCAGGTCTCCTCAATCTTATATTTCTCGATTCTGTAACAATGTTGTTATATGTTTTCGTATTGGGCAATAGATTTCCCAATATATTTCGTCTGATGTCTGATACTAATATATATTGTCTGATATGTCTTTCACCCATTGCATATTGGATTTTTGTCATGGTACTGGGGCTACTTATTAAAAAGGCCGTAAGTTTTTGTTTTTCCCTATGTGAAAATATTGACTGACCCAAGAATGCTCTGAAAAACCTTTCTATTTTTATTTTTTTATTTTTTATATTTTGGGAAGAGTAACGATGCAGCCCAACAACTTTTGTTTTCTGGGTGATGCTTCTTGATATGTATTGTGCTCTCGGTGTAAAAGAGAAGCCCATAATAGCTTATCCTTAGAAAATAAAATTATCCAAATGATCCAGATGTTGCAATACACAAGATTTCTCTTATTGCTAGATTTGGGGAGAGTAAAATGTATGTATTATAGTCTTAACCTGTATTGCAAAGAGTCTGTTCTTGTAGTTTGAATACGGGACTTTCAAGTCATAATATAATAATCTTACCATTATTAAGACTCATTATCTTTATTCTACAAAACCTGGAAGTATCTCAACACCAGTAATGCCCCATCTCTTAGTCAATCTACTACGCACTTTAATCGCTAGAAGCAATATGGAAATTGGTTTGTGAGGGGACCCGGAAAGTGGCGAAGGGCCTAAGTAAGACAAAGGGCTAGAAAATGAGGGATAACTATGGGTGAAAGTATCAGTAATTATATCAGTCATAATCATATTCATATCGGATAATATGTATTAATATCAGGTATACTGAAAGGAAAAAGTTAATGAAAATCAAAGTTGACAGGAATGTGTCACCCGATATATACGGCAATATATCATGATATTATCGCAGTATCGAAAAATATCGATATTGGGAGACCGATACCATAATTTCCATCAGTGGGCTGACAGGACCTTAGGGCTTTTTTATAGCCCCAAGCCGGGGATGAGCTCAAATAAAAAAGAATTTGATGAAAAGCAAGACCGTATATACTTACATAGTTGTTCCAATGGAGATACTTTATCAAAAAAGGATAAATTATTTATCCCGAGAGGAGGATTATATGTATATATTGATTGATTTATTTATTATTTGATAACACAAGTGTGATAATTTAGCTTAAGACTATAACCAAACTGCATTTTCTGTTCTTGGGGATGATTCTTTGAAGCAGGAGGGATGCTATGCTGCATCTGATGAGTAATTCTCATGCATTTATCACTACCGTTGATCTGGCAGTGATCAGATTTGTGCTTCTTGTACATTCCTTGCTCGGGGTGAGAGTCGATCACTTCATGTCCAGGAAGTTTGACACTCTTTGGCTTGACATGATGGAAATCTCAAGCTTTTCTGTCCTCGAGTTATAGACTTGTAAATCTGACCAGTTCTCAAGTATGTTTCTCTTCCTCCTTTACTCCAAGTAAAATGTGTCTAGTTTTTATTATTTAGGGTTGAATATTCTGATAAATTTTGAGTTTTATATTCTACTGTGATCTGTAGAATAAGAAGATATAGTTCTTTTCTCGTGCCCGTGTGTTGATTAGGCGAGCCACTCTTCAGTCGTGTTCTCTTTGTTAAACCATTGATGAGATCTCTGTCTAAAATGGACGTCGTTTTATCTAGCTTTTTAACCTTTCTTTGGATGCGAATGTAGGGTTGTAGTTGAGTTTATGGTAAAGGCATTGCTTCTTTTTTTTTTCAATCTGATTCTGTATTTTTTTATTTATATATATTTATTCATAATTATAGTATTTTATATAATTTAAATAAAAGAACTCAATTTTTTATCTAATTTTAACAGTAAGATGCGGATTGTATTCAAAACGTACCCTTGTTTAGTTGCAATTGAATTGGATTTTTTCACCCAACTGCTCCAATAAATTTGAAAAAAAAATATTAAACTTAATTTATCTTAAACTTTTGAAAGAAGATAAGTAAAATTGATAATATTTGCAGCATAGCATTTATGTTGCTCAAAGGATAATCTCCTAAAATTTTACTTTATTCTTGTTTCTGTTTTATGAAAGTGGCACTACTAAGCATATATGCGGACGGACGGCCCCCACACTATATGAGTGGGTCCAACCTACCCTTTTGTAGCAGATCTGCCCTGACCTCTATATTTTCCCACTCCTTGATTTCCCAGGTCTAATCGGGGTATCCTGCTCAGACCACTTGGCCTCATTGGCCGCAATATATGCTTTAGTTTTGGCATGCAAATCAACAAAACAACTCCATGAGCTCTGGATTAGGAGCCTATAGAAATTATTGGGCTTCACAGCCCCATAAAGATCATCAGCTTTGCCTCATCAGTGATGCTCGGGATCCCCGAGGCATCAACTTCAAAGCATGCCAAGTACACCTTTAGACTTTTGCAGGAACATGGCATATAGCGGTCAGGTGACATGGGTCGATATATCCCCGAGGCATCAACTTCAAAGCATGCCAAGTACACCTTTAGACTTTTGCAGGAACATGGTATATAGCGGTCAGGTGACATGGGTGCATATCGACCCTTCTGCTGGATGTGAACTGTGTGAATAACTTCCAAGAGGGTAATTTTAATGAGCTGATCGAATTCTGTTTTAGGCGGTAAAATTATATTCTTATGTCCCGTTTTAAAGTCACCGGGAAGTACTGACACAGCATCGAGCCTGAGCCTCTCTTGCCGTGAAGGCATAGATTGGTCTTGAAATTTTCTAGGTGATTTAGGCATCAATGCCCCTATTTTAAACTTTCTAATGTGAGGTTGTTCTTTACTTTGGAGGTAAAGGGGGTCCTTCCACTTTCTTAAAGGTATCCTCGTGCTCCCGGCTCTTGAAAATGTGTTGTTCAATCCATCTAATTTTCTCCTCCGTAACTGTGGAAGAAGCAATCCTGCAGACATTCAGAAGAGCAAGTAGCTGTGTAGTTTATTGAGACCCTTTAACTCCTAGCGGCCAGTTAAGGCATCTCCTCTTCCAAGGCCCAGTCCTCGGAGGTCGTGAATGGTAAACTCTCGTCCTCTGAGGAGCCTTTAGTCACAACGCCCTTTAAATCTTTAGGTTTGTGCTTAAAGGAGAGGGGAATCGGCTTTCACGAGTTGCTTTCCCCAACTTTTCACATAAGAGTTTTACTGTTACGAACTCTTCAATAAACTATTGGAGGCTTACTCACTGACTATGACTTGAAGACGAAATATCCAAGCAATGATACTGAATGCCACATATTTTTGTGTACCCAACCCCTTTCTGTTTTCTATTTTGATGATTTTGCATAATTGATTTTTTTTTTCTTTTGGTGGGCCACCGGCTGTTTGCTTTCATGTACAATAGCCTGTTACTGTAGTTACAGTGGAAAAGGAAAATATCATAACAATTTCTCTCTCGTTCTCTCTCTCTCTCTCTCGTATGGTTCTATTTCTCTCCCTCTCTCTCTCTCTTCCCCCCCTCTCTCTCTCTCTCACTCTCACTCTCACTCTCACTCTCTCTCTCGCGCTCTCTTATCTCTGTTTTTCCCTCGTCTCCCCTGCCAGAGCTCCCCTCTCGCAGCCACTGCATACCTCACGCCTTCGACCACCACGATACGGCTATAGAGCATGTATCAAATGGTGCTCTCATTGAGACAAAAGTAGAGGAGATCGAAAAACGAGCACTCGACATATTTGAAGCGGCCATCGCCGAACTGGCCATCGCGATTAAGGACCTCCGACAGGCTACCGACAGATTTGGCGCCACAATGTCCACCGTGGTTTCAACCACAACACAAATCCGGTCGTCCATCACTGAAATCAGTCAATCGCTCCACAGAATCAAGCCCAACCCTAAACGGTCAGTGACCTTCTGTGATTTCTTCTACTATTACTTCTCCTTCACCAGTTCTACCAGACACTCAAATCGTTGTGTATCGTCACTCTCCCCAACTAGCAATCACGTCCACCGCTTGTTCCGTACAACCACATTTACCTCAAATCGCCATTTGTGCTTCCATTTTTGCAAATTTTTCTCAAACTGCCATTACTTCAAGTAATGCATCCGTACAATCACCTGTTGCTCGAACCGCTTCCTCCGTTTCTACCACCACACAGATTCGGCACTCCCACACGGATATTTTTCCTTCCTTGAACCAAATCGACCTACAACAGCCTCGAGCATATCCAACAGAAATGCCACCTGCAACCGGTAACACCTCTAATGCTTCCTCCATCACTGAAATTGGTCACCCCTTGTCTCAAGACGATACAACTCTTCCAGAAACTCCAATCGTCATAGATACGTCCACTAAACCACTACTTTCACAATCCAAAAATGAAATCCTACCATCACTAAACCACATCGAACAACCAGGACTATCTGCAATTTTTCCAATTCTTCACACTCCGTCATTGATCATGACTTCTGTCCATCATAGTCCTCCTTACCCGTTAGCCTTCACAAAATTTGCAAATATATTTTGTGAGTGTGACCCTGACCTTACTGTTGTGGTCCTCGGGGGTGCAGTGCCACACACATATTTTTGTATCCGTTGACATTGACAATCCTGTTCTTGACTCCATTGTGGATGCTGGAATTAGAGACTTGAACGCAAGTTGTTATGATGCCCTGCCTTTGGATTTTGGTGCCAAGCCACAGGCGCAAATTGAGAAGGCAGGAGTGATCGAACAAAATCACCTCGGCTGGCAAGTTCACGTTCGTGACTAGAATAATAGACAAGCAAAACCAATAATTCGCGACTCAAAAATATTTGATGACATTTCTTGGACTTATCTTGTTTTGGCCGCGGTCCTGGACAATAGAAACGCCCAACTCTATATTGCCCATGGGTGTTTGTACTTCCAGAAGTCCATTTTGGAATCAGGAAGTTTCGACACCTATTGCTACACAAATGGCCCTACCTCATCCGACAAAGAAATCTGGTGCAGCAAGCAGTCAAATTCCGAAACAAGCTCCAATGTGTTTCAATCATTCATTCCTTCCTAGTAGTGACCGTTGTTTAACCTGGGCTTGCTGCGAGTTAGGGTGTCAATTTGAGGCCTTCCAGCCCTGGCTCACGAGCTCCGCTTTAATTCAACCCTGTATGATACCTGCCCTAGTCACAACATGTTACCAGGGGAAGTATTTGTCGGCACCGCAAATATTCTTATTTCAAGGAAGATGTGAGGAGTCATTGCCTATATTCAAAAGAAGGATCCTGGGAGTTTGCTCGATTTTGCGGCCAGGGACCTTTGGGTTCATATTGAAGTTATTGTGTGTTGCTGCTAAGTGTTCCTCACTGAGAAATGCGACGGCAGGAGCTGAAAATGCTGCACAACTTTCTGTGGTCTTGGTAGAGAATGCCATTGTGATATTGATGCTTGTGGAGGATCATCTTCGGCTGCAAAGTAAACTATGCAGTGGGAAGATCACCCTTACATTGCATATAATTGCGGTAGCTCAAAAACTAGAGGAAAATGTAATGCTTCTTGAAGCAAAGCATACATTTGACGCAGCATATTCCAAACCATTGGGTGGGGATGTCGAACATTTAATCATCTGCCAGCCTGATAAGGAAGAGATGGCATTAGAGCTCGCTGACAGCTTATGCCGATATGGTGCAATCCACCAAATTTGTGTCGATTTTGTCTTGGCTCTAACTCATTGTGCAGAAATAGAGGGTGAGATTTGGATATAACAAATGGATTTGCAAACACAATTGGTGAGTCAAGCTTTGTGTAAAATATCTAGGAATGCTTCAAAAGCTGGGTGTACCCTCATTTTTCTGCACCAGATAAGATGTAAGATTGATGTCTCTTATGGCAATGCTGAAGTCACTAGTGGAGGAATTGCTTTAAAATTCTTGGCATTATTTCGCCTTGAGATACAGTTTATTGAGAAAGACAACTCTGTCAATGGAAATGAAGACAGTGGGGTACACGAGCGTGCCAGGCCATACAAGCCAGCTAAGTTTGCGATTATATTTGGTGCAGGAGTGAACAAGCTGGGTTGCATTTTCACTGGTATTGAGGTGATGGATGTTGTGGCAAGGAAGCGGTCATGGAATAGCTATAGGGATCCTTTGTGCGGTGAGATTGAGAAGGTAGTTCAATCCCTGATGTTAGTGGGGATTGGGCAAGTGTGTTCTTCGTATGCTGGACACTTATCCTAGGCGTTACAGCACTAAGTGCATGATTTAATTGAGGAGGAAATACCAACAGCAATAAGACTTTCTCACCCTGTAGTAACAGTCTGGGTAGTGCGTGATGACACTTTCATTTTTGTGGCCCAAACTACACGCATGTGGTACCAATGCCGTTCACGACTCGGGAGGCGAAGCTACAACTACTGTGTGATTCTGGATGAGTTTTTTCTGAAGTTGGTGTTCGGCGGTTTAACCGTGGCAAAATATCGTCAAGCTCTTCTCTTGATCAACCTTGAGGGCAAGGTTATTTTGATGGAAACGATAATGTTACGTACTCGTCCATACACTCTTCAAAACTGGACGATACAGTAATCGAACCTAATGTGACGGATTTTATTTTCTATTTTTATTTCCTCTGACTGTTTCCCCCGTTTTTCCTCATGTTTGTTTTCCATTTTAAATTTTTGGTTAGGTTCTAACCACAATTGGGTTGGACTCTCATTATAAATATAACAACCCATTTGGCTACCAAGGAGAAGATATTGTTTTGCCACTGTCCACTCACACACACTCTCTCTGTCTCTTCTCTCTGCGCCCTTCCCCTTCCTTCTTGATCTCTCCCTCAAACGACTATCTCTCTCTCTGTTTTTCTTCCCCTCTCTCTTCTGCTTTTCCCTGATTCCTCTCTCTCTACACCTCGGCTCTCTGCATCTCGGCCTCTATATCTCGGCCCCTTAGCACCATTACTCAGAGGTCTACTGTAGCTCCTCGGCCGATCCCCTTCTTTTTCTTTGATTTTCCTCTGCTGGACTTCCCTCGCCGCCGTAAACGTTCCTTCGCCTGCGATTACCCGACCATGCCATGGAGCACGCATCAGGGGTCTAAACAGACGGGCTCAATATTTCAATCTGCAAAGAGATTTATTTATCAATACTTTCGTCACGGTTGCTTGCTACCCATCTTCAATGTGAATACCTATATATATTATTCAGTGGTTTTTGTAAATATCTTTAAATATAGTAAAGTTTCATATATTTATTTATAGTGATAAATTTATAAAAAGAAAAATAGATGAATAGATATATTTTATATTTTTTGAAAATGTCAAAAAATATTTAAACAATATTGCCAGACGTCTCTTAATTATTGACTAATCTGCCGACCAATTATTTATTTATTTTTAAATTCTACATCGAAATTCTATTGAGCACGCTAAGCATATGCTCTTCATCCGCATCAAATTGGAATATTGGAAAAACGTTATTATCATTTCACACGCAACGGCACTAGCATCGTTATTGTATCAAAAATATTATTATTAAATAATATAATATATATATATATATATATTTGTAAAGCTATATTTATATATATTGGTAGATAAAATATTATATTATTAAAATATTTTAATAAATTTAATGACATCACTGTTATAAGATAAACTCATCAAACGTGGTGGCAAGACAAATATAATGGTGGCTAGGAGAAATTATACTATATTTACCGACTATCATAGCACATATTGAGGAGGGCTCCATCTTTCAAAAAGATAGAGATAAATATTTTATTATATTTTGATTATTTATTTTTAAATAAAAATTATGATTTAATTATTTTAAAATAATTAATTTTTTTAAATTAGCTAAATAATAGCTATATATTTAAAAATAAATGATTAAGATATAAAGAATGAATATCTC
Source organism: Nepenthes alata (assembly GCA_028571085.2). Classification (NCBI taxonomy): domain Eukaryota; kingdom Viridiplantae; phylum Streptophyta; class Magnoliopsida; order Caryophyllales; family Nepenthaceae; genus Nepenthes; species Nepenthes alata. Next base: position 1,664 of record JAOVVI020006692.1, on the reverse strand, counting down.
TATTTTTAATAGATGGAGCTCTCCCAAATCTATCATAGCACTATACCAAAAATTAGTATATAGTATCACTAATTATCAAAAATAAGATTTTTGAAATAAATGTTAAATTTAAATAATAATTGAAAACTATAATACATATTGATACACATCTGAATAACTGATTTTATTCAAGTTTTTTAGAAAAATATAATGGATTCGAATATTTGATTCAACATCCTGTGCACTACAGGCAAACTAAAGTCCGGTTAATGGGCCTAAAAAATTTATCAGGAGACCTTTTATATTCAAATTAGTATATACTCGATTTACTGAAAAATAATTAAGAAAGCGATGAACCTTGAAAATTAGTTGAAGAATAAGGGTATGAGCCATCACTAGTCTGCCCTGTGCTTGTAGATGTTACACCTCGGCCCAGCTATTTGTTGGCGTAAAACAGAAGACACGGTGATCGGTCGGACGGATCATTCGGACGGCAATAGAGATAAACTATCGGACGTTCGGGCAAAAGTATAGATAGAATAAATGAGAGAACACATACGAGATTTTAACGTGGGAAGACCCTTCTTAACTAAAGAAAAAAATACAAAAGAATCCACTATAAATAACTGATTGTTTACAAGAATGTTAGCTACACAAAATCTAAACAAAAAGAAAGACAATCACAAGTGTATATCTCTCAATCTCTCTCTAAAAAATTGTCTCTCTCTATCTTTACAACAAATATTTGCCCTTTCAATGCATGCTCCAAGTGATAGCCACAAGATACATTTTTTCAGCAAGGGTACAAGCATATATATATACAAGAGGTCTAGTGGTCGGCCAGTCACCCTAATAGTAGGGTGCTAGAGCTACGTCTCCTAGACCCCACAGCAGGCGCATACCCGGCATGCAGAGTGGCAGGCCTAACATCCATTGAAAGTTGTAGCCACCTCAAACTTTCAATCAAGGTGGGTCAACTGTCCACCTGTAAACGCGGCTGTAGCAGACCTACGGAGAGAGAGAGTCAACGCCTAGGCTTTCAGAGTCCTCGTCCATGTCCTCAACTACCTCTCGGACAGGACTCCTTCAACTGATCCTCGTCCATTTTGACAGACTTCTTAGACTGAAGTTCGCAAACTTATCCAAATATCCGCATCCTTTTTCTTCCAAATGGACGCGGACAAAACACTACGAAGAAAGTGAGCCCAACACTGCTTTCCAAGGTTGACTCGACCATCATGGTTTGGCTAACGTTAGGCTGTAGTACTTTTGTACCTAGTTGAAGTCATATTCTAACTTGGGTCACATCTTAAGACTCTGAATTTTTAAGTCTTTAACAGTATTATTAGCCTATACAATTTTTTAAGGATGGTGTAGCTTCAATCAACGTCAACGCTGTTATTGGCCATGGCATCAGGGTGACTATGGACCTGAAATCTTAGCCAACTCATTTTACACATTAAGTTTGGTGTCGGACCTAAATACATTATCTTAAATTGATCCAACGACTCATATTTTATCATTTAGTGCATTTGAACCTAATCCACTCGGTTGGGTCCCAAATAAATGCATATTTTTTAGTATTAATTAATATCATAAAATCTATTAATATTTTAATATAATTTATAATATTTCACTTGGGTGGCATAACGTAACGACAGAATGGCTCGCTGCAATCGCACGTT
>JAOVVI020006691.1:0-15420 GCA_028571085.2 Nepenthes alata | reverse complement strand
CAACCTGGATTTCTTTACTTTTAAAACTAACATGACAGCTAGCAAGTCTTTGTAATAAATGTCGAACATGTAATGATGACGCAACAGGAAAAGTACCATTGCCACCAAATCCTCTAAACTCAAATGGTGAACGGTTGGGCACATTAAAACAAACAATCCTCCCGACACAATCAATATTGGCGTAACACATGGCCAACCAATCCATGTTGATAGTAACATCAAACTCTAGCATATGAAGCAGCATCAGGTCCACTAGTGATGACCTCCCTATTGAGTATCACAATTAGCATATACCACATCAATATCAATAGCCTTACCGACTAGGATAAACACCATTAGAATAAAGTCTAACAGCCTCACAATATCCTCCAAATATGGCACAAAATGCGATGACACAAAGAAATGTGTCACACTTGAATCAGACAAAACAAGTGCAAGCTAGTCAGAAAATATTGATAATACATTAAACCACGGACGGAGAGTCTCAAGCCTCTTGCTCAGTCACAGCATACACCCGTCTTAGAATCTGAGGTCTCTACTGTCCTGAGTGCCCTGCAGTCTTGCAATTTAGCGCATGGTAGTCTCTAGAAAGGTACTCAAGCTTGCCACAATTGTAGCAAAGAAGTGGGCTCTCAATGTCCAACAAGTGGCACCCCAGGGGTAAAACTGGAGAAGCATCTAGCATCTGCACCACCGACTTGCAATCCCTCTCAATATAACCAATCTTCTCGCACAGAAAGCAATGTCATCTATTACCCAATTTGCTTGTCTTATGGCGCTTATTGCAAACATTCTGTTGTGATTTGTTCCAATACCAAACATGAGCGGCACCACCTTCAGACAGTACCCGAGAAACCGGCTGAATCTAACCTCGGCTAATCATAGCTTGCTCAATCATCATGACATGCTTAAGCACCACATCATACTCAACTATATCAAAAGAAATTAACTATATCTGGATCGCATTCTCTAATCCCTCCTAAAAACATCTCGCCTTTAGTTCCTCATTGGATACAAGATAAGAAGCAAAACGCACCTCGCACTGCAGCACTGTTGTATCTCTCTTAACAAATACTAGAAACTCGGCCTCCTTAATCGCTTGAACACATGAAGGAAATAATTTGTCAAAGCAATGATGCTATAACTCCTCCTAGGTGATGTCCTCCGCTGTCATTCCAAACTCCCACTTAAATATTTTCCACTAATGATCAGCCTCCTCAGCGAAATGCTGAATAGCCAAGCGAACCTTATCCACCATCCTACATGAATCACCTCCAGAGCATTTTCTAGTCGAGCCATCCATACTTTAACAAGCATAGGATCAGGGAGACTTGCAAACTCAAAGACTCGTTGATCAATGAAATCCGCCATCAAACAGCGCTCACCATCTTGTGTAGGTGGGTGCTCCCTAATAGACGTTGTTGTCGCTACTTGGGGTCTAATGACCTAAACATTAATAACCTGATTTACCAAGAGTGTCATATTACAAAATGCTCCATGCACCTCGGCCATCTCCTCCACATTATTGCTCAAATGAGCATTGCTAAATCCAACATTAGCACTTTGTCGCTCAAGCATCTTGCAAAATAAAATAAGGGCTTAGAATCTCACCTATTCTAAATGCTCCACCAACTCACAATTTCTAGGCCTAGAATATCCCAAAATATCCTAAGTCACTATCACTTAACGAATCCTAATATTCCTCGAATATTTTTTATTCATAAGTTCTCAAGTGTTCACGTGGAACGTTGTCTCTCTGATACCATAGCTATGGATGAGATGGCAAAGGTTCATAGAGCACTTTGTAATATGCCACTCCTTATAAATTAGGCTATTAGTGCTTAGGTCATTGAACCCCGAGGCGCAACGACACTATCTGCAGGGGAGTACCCGCGTGCTTTGGATAGCAAGCGTCATTTGATGAGGGATGTCTTTGATCAGCAAGTCCTGAGTTTGGAGGTCCTCTTGATCCCGTGCTTGCTAAAGCACGGATGGGCTCAGCTAGAAAAGGCTCTTAAGGTGATACGTTTTGATATGGCGGACATGGGACTACAAGCCAGTCGGGGCAATAAAGACCTCAGGTTTTAAGACGGATGTATGCTATAATCGAGTAGGAGCCCTGAGAGTGCCCTTCCGTGATGCAAGGTATTATCCATATTTCTGACTATCCTGCACATGCTTTGTTTGATTCGGGTGCAGCACATTCCTTTGAGTCATCGCATTTTGTGTTACTTTTGGAGTTTGCTCTAAAGCTGTTGGACTTCACTTTGGTGGTGTCTACCCTGGTTAGTGAGACAGTTAATATTAATATGATAAATGTTAATTGTGATGTTCAAATTAGAGGCACTAGTGGCAAGGACACTTTTCCTGTGATGTCAGTATTGCATGCCCGACATTTACTTCAAAGTAGGTGCAGAGCTTTTCTAACTTTTGTGTCAACTTCGAAAGTAAAGGAATCCAGGTTGGAGGATCATTGACATATTCCCTAAAGAGCTATAATGACTTGCATCAAAGCATGAGGTTGATTTCACCATCCGAGGATAGCGTCTATTTCTAAAGCCCCCTACTGCATGGCACCACTAGAGTTGAAAGAGTTAAAGACTCAGCTGTAGGAGCTGCTTGAGTTGAGCTTCATTCGGCCCAATACTTTGCTATAGAAAGCACCAATCCTATTTATCAAGAAGAATGAATGATTGATGAAGCTATGCATTAACTATCGGGAGCTAAACAAGGTGACGATTAAGAAAACATATTCACTCCTAAGGATTGGTGACTTATTTAATCAATTCCGTAAAACGCAGGTATTCTCTAAAAGTGATCTTCAATTAGATTATCATTAGCTACAAATAGAGGAGGCCAATATAACAAAGATGGAATTCAAGTTAAGGTAGAGGCAGTATGAGTTTGTGGTGATGCCCTTCGGATTAACTAATGCACCAGTAGCTTTTAACAATAAGAGATTGCGAGACTTCTTCTCTATTTTATTAGATGTTGGATATTTTATCGAAATTGCATTCTCATGACTATATTTTATTATGAACATTTATGTTATCCCTTATTTTGAAGAGTTGTTAATATGATAGATATTTTTCATTTATGGTTGATTTATAATGAGTATTTATGGTTTAAATTTTTCAGTGTGGTCGGTTCAGGACAGATTAGATAATTCAGGTCCGGGTCGCCACAGATTCTATATAACAATAGTTTAGAAGTCCATTATCGAGGCTGCACAATAATCAAAGTGGAAGTCCCTCGGACACAGTCTCATCCACTATATCTATACTTTGACAGCATATTTTAAACAAAACTCACACAGGCACACTCGTATGCACAGTTATTAAATCCATTTGCCGGTGTCTTTTTGTATCGTTTATGAGGCCTAGTCCAATTAAGCAAGCTGTAGTTAGCCTTTATTGCAAATAACATGAAAGTCCTCTAAGAAACTAAATTTCTGATCCATAATAACCACTAAACCATAATTATCAGTAATTACTTACAATGAATCCTCTATCACCAGGCAATGACTAGGATCCACTCCCATTCTTTCTGCAGCTTCCAAATATCTGCCACCAAATAAAAGACATCAAAAAAATGAAATTGAAGAAGTTTTTGTGTCTGGGATGAGGGGTATTTTAACCAAAAAATTTATAATGAATCTGGCAAGATCTTGAAGTGAGCACTTAAGGTTGTTATGCCAGTGGTTTGTGAATTAAAATTTAATTCACTGAGCACCAGCTACTGCATTTAAGTTTTTAGATGTGGAGAGTTCCTAAGGTTTCAATTTCATTAAAGATTCTATTATTCTAAGAATCGAATTAAGTAGGGCTCTATCTACAAAACATGATACGGCTATCACTATTGTATTTTTTCCTCCTCCATGATTACCAGTTGAAATGGTGAGGGCAAAATATCTTGATTTTACGTAGCAACCAAATGTTATACAATGACTGGCATGATTTACTGCTGAAAACCTTACAAGTCTGGCGCCGGTTTTCCTGATTTAACCTGGTCGCTTCCAAGAATAGCTAAAAAATATTCCTTCCAATCTGAAAAAATAATAATAATAATAAGACGGGCAAATTTCTGAAAATAAAAAATAAACACAATGATGGCAAAATCCCCCAAAAACAAAATCTAACAAAAATAAATGACGTAAAGGATGCCCCAGGCATAAGCATAAACTGGTTCAATTGGTCAAATAGTTATTCAAGCAAGTGTTACCCAGTGAGACAAAACATTAGCATAGTTTGTTACTATATCATCTCATAGTATGAGACTGAATTACTTAAAAATGCTAACACATCCATCAATAGAATTAGTCACTTGAGTTCTTTTATCAAGAATGCAAAAAAAGTTAACAGTTCATGCCCAAGCCTCTTTGTTAGGCATGTAGGATGGTTTTAATTAGACTAAAGAATGTAGGGCATCAATTTATCCAATTATTAAAATTCTACAAGAGATCAATTGAATCCCCCCTCCTTAATATCAATAGATTGACAAGATAGGAAAAATGCATGAACTAGCAGTCTATCAACAGAAGAATTAAGGAATGAAAAACTGTTTGATCTATTTGTTAATTAGTGCGAGAGAACAACCTTTATGGTGTGAGAGTTTTCCTTCAATATTTTCTCTTAAGGAGTTTGAGGCCAGAGAAAATGGCACTTGATGTTTATGGAGATGCACGATGAGTCGATTAGCACCGGGAAGTGCTTTGGCTTCTGCCCACCTAAAAAACAAAATAAGAGAACATTCAGATTTGCAATTTTTCTTCCTGAAGCACGTCACATCTTCTAAGTATGTATCAAGATATTCGGCACCAGCATGAACTCAACAACACAAAACCCTTGTCACTTTTTTTTCCCCGTTCTGGCCTGGGGGTGAGGAGGTTGATGAAACATAATGGCTAAACTGTAAAAACAGTCTCGGGTTCCCATGCAGCCATGCTTAACATAAACCTTAGCTTTTCTTCAGCAAAACTGTGGTTGGTCTTCCTTTCACTTCTGTTTTATCATGGAGGACCCCAATGATCCATCACTGATGCACATGTTAGATTTCTACTCAAATGCTCACTCAATCTATTTAGCTAAAATTAACTGTACTCATCTACACCATAGATATTTTGATGTATGACAGCCATTTCAGATAACATTTATCTCCATTTTCATTTTTACTTCTTCAGCTAATTTACATTCTTCAAAACAAATTTATGCAATTGGTGGGATCACATACTAATGATGGCATCTCTTGGCCATTTTCCATTTTTTATGCAAATATTGTAGGAAGGGGATACCATCCCCTTAAAGAGGAAAAAGACTCCAATTAAGAAGAATATTGATGGAGTTTCAGTAGATCAAAGCTGAATACTGAATACTTATTGATAGAGCACAAAAACATTCTTGTACTCCAAAATCAAGAGAAAGTGGATTGTATATTGACTCACTTAGCCTTGTAAAATGGAGTGATTTCTTCAATAAATTGATCAGGAGTCAGTGGAAGGTCATAGTCCCGAACAATGGCAATGGCTGACTCCTTTTGGGTCGTTCCCAGTCTCCTACGCTCAATATCAGCTTTTAGAACCTTCCCGTACTTGGTCAAAAAGTCCTTCAACAAACCCCATGTAGCTCTCTCTGCATACACAGCCGGGGAAAAAAAAGACTACAGCAGCATCAGACAGAAGAAACCCCTCATTAAACTTCAAAGCAATTTTAAAAAAGAAAATAGAAGTAAAAATAAAGGTAGAGGACCTGTATCCAAAAGGGTTCCATCCAAATCAAAAATAACAGCCAAAATCTGTGTCCCTGCGTGGTTGTCTAACGCAGAGATGGTCATGGCAAAAACTGATCAGCAAGGAATAGTCTTTGACAGATAACGACGTCGAAGGGTGTCTACAGGAGTCGAAGAAGACGAGATTATAAGGCATTGAGTTTCAGGAAGGCAAAGAGCGAAGATGAAAAATGATTCTGCTGATAAAATTGAAAAGAGACGTGCAACTACAATTTGATGGATCGCTCCTATTCTCAAATTTCCAAGCGGATGAAAATTGATTCGCCTAACCCGACTTCAGAGGCCTCACGACGACAATTCAAGAACTCGAATTTTGAAATTATTCGCCACTAAATAGGAAAGCGCTAAAGCATTTGCCACTCTTTCCTTGTATGATCTTAATATTTACGTGAACGATGATAGTAAGAGTAGAACCGCATAACAGAGGTGGCAGGGCATCATAACAGAGGTGGAAGGGTATCGCATTCCCAATTTATAGGATATGAGGTCAATTTACTTAATTAAAAATAGATATATTATTAATGTATTAAATTTTTTTATTGGTCTAATTAAATATTTTTTATTAACCCTATAAAATTTATGTATTAATTGATGTAATCTATTTTATTTTTATAAATTACTTATATTTTAATAATTGTTTTAAAAAATAATAATATAATTATTTAAATTAATTTTGTTAAAATTATATTATTAGCCTAGTAAAAAAATCATAAATAAGCCCATAATTATCTTTAGTTTTTAATTCGTACGGATTTGTAGTTAATGTTTATTTAAACTCACCCTTTTTTTTACTTGATGACGAAGTAAATGATTCCACGAGGGCATATCCTTAAGATTATTCCATTGGCATTTTCAGATCCCACGGAAAACGAATCACACCGCAACTGTTATTCCTATATGGGTGGCATGGCCATCCAGTACCGTTGATGCCATTTCCAAAGAGAATACAGACCGTTCGATGGATGTCATTATGATGATCAACTCTTATCAATCCTGCCACAATTTTTACTAAATAATATACCGATGAGAAAACTAAAATCACACATAAATAAATAAATAAAAATTATTATTATTATCCGCACCGAATACATAGCAGTTCTGTTTTCAGTCATATCTCAACAGTTTTCACCATTTTTTGTTGACCAAATTGATGTAAAGCTGTGATTAGTTCTAATTTTTCTGAGACGTAGTAAACAAAGCTCTAAGAATAACAATAAGAGAAAAAAATGTTCGTTTAAATTCAAATTTGATTTTATAACAAAATTCTTCATTAGAAATGAAACGAGATAATTAACACAGATGTGAAATAACATTTCTATAGTAGATTTTTCATTATTTTTTTCCTTATTTGTAAACTATACATCAATAATAATTTTAAAACAAAATTTCAACACATCTTCCCATCAGATTTCATTGCTTGAGGGCTTGAAATTAGCGTTTCACCTTCTCAGTTGATATTGTGATTATGATTTTAATCACAATATCAACACAAAGCAACGAGGTTGATAAACCAAATAAAAAAATATAAATATTTCAATCTCAGGTTGATAAACCAAATAGTAAGCGATTCTCCATCTGAATTCTTCGCCCTTCTATGGCTGCCAGGAGTTGGAAAAAGAAAAAAAGAAAAGAGGACACGGGCACACAGACTCGACAGTATAACTTCTGTTTGGGCATCAATCTCATAATATCACACCAGGCATTACAGCCAAAGTCAACAGAGCTACGAAAAGGAAATTTCTGTCCACCTTCTCTAACTGCTTCCACTAAATGCAAATACACTGTCAACATGAACTTGGGTGCCAAAGCAACGCTCAATTCACTGCAGAAATCAGGAATTACTGATGAGATGAGCTGGTTGTGGAACTTAACAATAAAGAGCGTAGAGACCGGTGGATAACAAACCTCTGCATCGTCACCTGAGACCCCTTTTGCTGCACCTTCTGTCTTCTGGGTTTCTTCTGTTTCAGTAAAAGCAGATCAAAAGACTTTGGTTATACGATAAGTGACAGTGCCGAGGCCATCAGATAACAGGTAGCAGTGCATGTCGCAGCATGTATGGGCTCACTAGAACTCTTTATTTGAGGAGTCACATTGTAAGCATATCAAAATACAGACCAAACTAATTAATCATTGACCAATTATAGCAATTAATATTGCAACAAATGAGAGCTATCAGAGTCCTCTCATACTTTCAACCGTGAGTATTTTATTTTAATAACGTGGACAGTTATGATTATGAGATAGAACCAACGCATTTAAGTTATTTTCATAATTCTAGCCATCCAAATTTATATAATAAAATCTTCACCATTGAGAGTGTAAGGAAGGATACAAAAATGAGAGGACCCTAATGAGAACTTTACAACAAACTGCCGCAGGTCAATGGCATCAAGAATGAGGTTAGTAATTATCTTTTTCTTGCTCATTCGGCCAACGTAGAAGTGACTCATACATGTTACAAATACACTGTTATGCTACTTTCTTCTTGCAATTGAAATGTGCAGCTGCATAAAATGCAATAAGTAACTCTTTGCTGACATAATGATATCCAAAACAAGCGCTTAGCGCTAGTTTAAAAAAATCTAAAAACAGGGGAAATAACTCCAGCAAATATGGTAGTTCTTCATGAGGAAAAGAAGAGCAAACTTGTTCAACTGCACAGAATGGACCCTTCAATCCAGTCAACAAGTTGTTATGCCGCAAAACAAAGAAACTGCTCAGGAAATTCAAAATTCATTCTTTTGTATTCCATTTGATAAACCTTCGACCCCTTATCTGTTTGTCTGATATTTGACTAATAGACTAGAAGACTGAAGGTGGTTAAATGCAGATTTTCATTTTCAGCCAAAGTACAAATTCTAGGTCATCCACTCAGTTTAGTGGATAATTTGTTATCACTTAGTAAAGCTGATAGTAGCTCTTTGGAGTACCTTTCGTATCACGCTAGAAAGATTTTCTTCTCAACATTTAGCAGGTAATTGGTAAGATCAATTCTAGATTTAAAGGGCAGAACGGGGTTCATTAAAACCATACTTCTCAGTTTCTCAGTAAATTGGCCTCAGATTTTCGTCCAGCCTAAAGTGGTTGTGGAGGAAATTTATACACTCTCCCGCGCTTTTGTACAGATAGCTTAATCACAGCAAAGCTTTTGTAACATGGTCATAAGTCTGTAACCAAAAAAAGAGGGTGGCTTGAGATCAATAGATCTTATAATTTGTAATAATGGACTGTGTAAGATAGACTTCAGGTGGGATGGGTTCATGTCTGCTATTCGAAAGAGATATCCATCTGAACCACTGAAAAGCAGCACTGAAGCAGTCTGACTCTTAGGCTAGGATGTCTACTCAAAGGGGCCTGGTTAAAACCTGTTGTGCTCAAGGCAATGTTATTAGAGATTGGCACCATGCTGATAAGTTTACCGTCAGGGATATTTAGATCATTTCAGTGAACACAGAAATATAGTGGACTGGTATAAACTTGCATTCGGAAGGGTAAGCTTCCCAAGAATAGTTTGGACCTAAGGTTGGCTACTAAAGGATGGATACACGCTGAACACAGATGAATCAAGAGATATTGAGGAAGATCTTTGCCATCTTCGTCAATCTGCAAGGGAGACCACAGATTTTTGCTTCTTTTGTGCCCTTTTTTCCAAGATGTGTCTCTGCAGGTCTCAAACATGAAGAAGATTTGTGGAGAACCAGCAAAATGGGAAGACAGGAGTGTGTGGTCAGCTATAAAAGGCAGGAATTCAGCATGCTTGCTTTTGCGGGGCCCTTTTAGCAGAGGTGTTCTAACATTTAGCGGGTGTGGAATAAGATAATTTTTCAGGGGCAGCACACAGATGTTGCAAGCACAGTTGAGAATTATTTTTTGAATAAAAAAAATAATTCTTTGTAAAATGAAGCAGCTGCCTTGGTAGTTAGTGCCTGAGGTATGAAGCTTTTGGCGGCATATTTGAGTATTTTTCCCCCTTCTGCAGCCTTGCTGTGAATTTTGAGAAATGAAGTTCATCGGTTTATCTAAAATGAAATTTCCTTTCAATTTAACCAATGCTAGTGTGGCACTTCAAGACTTTCAAGTTGAGTGGGTTGGATGAATCTTCTAAATTTTCAGATTCTTAAAGTTTTTTTTGTCGTATAGTCTTTTCGGTCTCTTTTTCGTGGACCCCGTCAATACCCTCGTCTCCTGCCTGTCTGACTTTTATGGATACACTACACACACATTCATATATGTGTAGGGGCAGGGAATCTTGTTGCACATAAAAAAAAAAAAAAAAAGGCAGCTGACTACAGCTATCCAGAATTAGTCCTAATCTGATAAACAACAATGCATTCAAAGAACATTGCCTACAGAGAGGACGCTAGCCAAGAAAAATTGATCTGACAGCAAACCATGGAGGGCAAGACATAATGAATCCAAAATCTACAAAAAAGGAATGTTAGGCTACATTCTTAATTTTTGGGGTGTTTGTCATTATCACCTCCATCTTCCGGGATGTCAGAAGTCCACAGTGTGAGGTTGTCTCTAAGAAGCTGCATGATCAAGGTACTATCTTTGTATGACTCCTCATTTAGGGAATCAAGCTCTGAGATAGCTTCATCAAAAGCTTGCTTTGCAAGATGGCAAGCCCTGGAGGAAGAGAGGGAGGAAGTTGGCATTAGAATCAACACAAAGAGCATGCCTCTCTATCTCCCAGGCAGAACATGATGACTCACCAACCTTTCTGGTGAATTTAAAATCTCATAATAAAAGACCGAGAAATTCAGAGCTAAGCCCAAACGGATGGGATGGGTAGGAGGCAGTTCAGCCTCTGCTGTAGAGGTAGCCACCTGTGAAAGTGATAACAGAGTTTTAAGAGCTGATAGAGATATGAGAAACAAATTTAGAAAAAACATAGATGCACAATCACCTTCATACTCAATTACTATCACCTGCCAAAAGGATATCAGTCTGAGCAACCCATCACTAATCATTATGCTCTCCATGAGACAATAGCAATGAACAATTTTATCAGATATCAATACCCATTCTGATAATTATATCATTGTTTCAAACAATCACGTACCACATCCATTCATATTTGTTGCCAAGTCCTAGACTCCTAGTTTTGCTTCCAGAGCAACTTGCTTACAGCCATAAAAAATACTCCATGAGAAATTGCATAATTCCCAAGTGTAAGAACACCTATATGCTATTGATGTACCTGAGTAGCTATACACACATTTCCCCACCAAAGTTTTTACAAAGAGCTATCCATTACCATCAACTATTCACAACTATCTCTAAAGGGAAACATACAACAAAAATTTGACAATTCACGTATTATGAAACACAGCTAGGGCTGCCATGGCAGCCTTGCCCATAGGATCGTTTTGATTTATGCATGTTAAACTTTCATTATCTTGTAGTTGAGGCTAAAAGGAAATACAAGGTCAGTGTCATCCATGACCTCAGCATCAGTGGTGTACACATACTCAAGGAAACGCAGCTTTAATCTCTGATACAAAATAGAGATGTCCAGTTTTAAGTTATGGCTGAAAATATCGATTGGAAGAGCTAATAAAAAAGAAAAAAATGATCTTCAATAGAACACAAGAAACACTGAGCATTGTCAAAGAAATAAATTTTAAGTATGCACAAGGAAATGAAGAAGTAAAATTAAAAGGCGAATAAGCAATGTGAAAAATGCTTGAACCTCACAGGTTGATGCTCAGATACCCAGATGATATTTCAACAAGCCAAAAAAATGTACAGAGAATCAAATAAATTATTGGTCTACAAGTGTCTAAGTTACTTTTCAAAGCTTGTGCTGGGGAAATGGACCATAAGAAAGTTGTCCTTGATGGGTAACCAACAAATAAAAATATCTACATAGACAACAAAATAGACTTGAAGAATTATAGAAAGCAGCAATTTGGTATATATACCTCATAAGCTTTCATGGATTTATCAGAAGCGTCTTTCCTCTCATTGCCAGACTTGAACTCTGCCAGGTACCTATAATAATCACCTTTCCTGCAATTGGGATGACAACAAACCATCAGAGCCCCATGGTAACAAAAAAATAAAAAGGCAAAACCAAAATAGATGCCATTTCTTCAAACAAAAATTCAAACTGCAAACCCCCTACATCTTATAGTAAAACACAGTGGATTCCCCGGCAGAAGACGAGGGAATCAGATGCTCATTGATCACAAGCATAATATCACTACAAATGTTCGAAAGCTCCAATTCGACTTTGTGTCGATACTCTCTAATCCGTTTCACATTCTGCTCATTCCCTTTCGATTCTTCCTTTTGCTCAATAGATGACAAAATCCTCCAAGATGCTCTTCTTGCACCCACTACATTCTTATACCCAACCGAGAGCAAATTCCTTTCTTCGACTGTCAACTCCACATCAAGCTTGGCAACATTCTTCATTGATTCCACCATTTCTGCCAAGATTGAGCAAATAATTAAGTCCATTTGATATATTGTTTTCATCCAATCATGCACAACAAATGAAGAGACTGCACAAAACCATCTTTCCTGATAAAATCGAGCAAAAAAAAATCAAAATCAATCTTTACAGGAATTGAACCCTAATACAGGGCCAGATGTAATATCCTTCGCCAATCAACACAACTCTTACGGAGAATTTGAACCCTGACTGTCCTCACGGGCGCATCACCGCAAAAAGAAGCGAAATTTAATCAAGTCAATGAGAAACAACAGTTAAGCAGCGGGTAAAACTCAGTCAATCTATCGATGATGCTATTCCATTCTAATCTGACATAGAACAAAAAATTGAAAGAAACACACAGAAGGAAACAAAGATTAAGCGGAGCAGAAGAGACATCAATGAGTAACAAATGAAAAAAAAAAACTACACACACACTAGGAGAGAGAGAGAGGGACCATCGTAGCGCTCGGCTTGTTCGGCGAGCTTAGCGGTGTAAACATAGTTCTCGCGTTCTTTCGAAGATGCCATCGGCGTAGATCTGAGATATCAAAGTTCGTCTTCTTTTGAAGGAAGACTTTTCTCTCGGATACCTTTTCCTTCTCTTTCTCTCTCTAGAAAAACCGATGAGGTGAAGATACTCTTTGTCGCTCGACGATGATCACAGAGGAGAGCGAGGGTGGTTTGGAAAAGTGGAGGAGTGAGAGCGACCCGGAATCTTTGGTTGGTGGATTTCCATAGGGTACATACCCGTCTTCCATAGGGCGCATGCCCGTTTTCATAGGGCAAAAATTTAACGAAATTTAATTTCAGTAAATAAATAATAGTAGAAATGAATAATTGCAATAAAATTCCCAGTTAAATGAATTGAAAAACACCAAGAAAAAAAAAATCATGAGTAATATAGAAAATATTGAATTTTAAGTAGAAAATTATATATAACTTCTCGTCTTTTTATTTATTTACGTCTCTCTTTATTTTATTTTTTAATTTATAATAAAAAAATTTTCGTTATACATTTCAATATAATTTTTAATTACGACTCTTTTTAATTACTCAACAACAACAACAGCCAGATCAAAAAATTCATAACACTAGTAACATCAGTTACGTTAGAATTAAGTGACATAAGTCTAACAATTTATAAAAATAAATAAAAATTATAATATTATATAATTTTACTATATTTTATTTAAAAAATTATTTCTTTGATAGCTCAATCTTTAATGCAAATGTACACATTTAAGTATGCAACACTGTGACAACATGATTAAAAAGTTATGACAACATGAACTACAATTTATTTACATTTTTTTGTTCTACTCTACAACCAATAAGTCAACATGTCTTGGTCCAATGTGATTCACATTCACTGGTAAAAATATATCAAGCAAGTCCCAAAAGGAATGCCATTTACCACCAACTTATAGAGTAATATTGCTTGTCTATAGTTTCAAGAGCAAAATTAAAACAAAGAGTTTTGGAATAATAAATACAATTATTTTTAAATTTAATAGTTCTAATTCAATTATTAACTCATTATTACTCAAAATAAATAGTTAGAATGTTATTCTTTGTCAACATGGCCTAAATCTTTTGAAAAAAGTCTTTGTCATGTTTTCGGTTAAATTGTTATTTTTATTATATATATTTTTATTATTTTAAAAGACTCAATGTAGCATGTCTTAAAAAAATATAATAAAAATATTTGTAGGTCATTCTCCTAACACATCCTAACTTTTAATGCAAGAAGAATTACTAAAAATCATAATAACATAATAAGAATTTGTATTATAAATGTAACATTTTGATGTTTTGATTCAGATAATTTTATGTTATTGACTTAATATTAGTAATAAATGATATTATTATTGATAAAATAATAATTATTATTATTGAAAATAATAATAGATATTAATAAAGATTAATAAATAATGAAATTAATATTAATATTAAATAATATTATAATAAAATATTAATAACGTATTAATAATGAATAATAAATATAATTATATGAAATATTATAATAAATAATAAAATATAATAATAAAATTGATAGTTGGCTTTTTTCCTTTGCCCGTTCGTTTCCATCTCCCGGTCTCTCACTCTCTCTCCTCTCCCGTCCCCAGATCGTTTGTCTCTCTCCCTCTCTCTCTTTCCCCTTCCGTTTTCTGTCTCTCTCCCCGTCTCTCGAACCTTCTTTCCCTTCCTCTTCGTTTTCTCTTCTGCTGTTTTCTCCACTATTTTGCCATTTTCCTTCTCCCCTTCTTCTTCAGTTTCCTTTCCTTTCCCGTTTCTCTTTCTCTACTGCTTGGTTTCCCTCTCATTTAATTGGTTGGCCGATTGCTATGGGTTATAAATAGAGGCATGCAATAGTGTTGAGGATCATCCAAGACTCTGCAATCGAAGTCGCCGTCGCAAATCCGAGCAGGAAGATGTGTCACCGTCGTTCGCCGATGACAGCTAATGCTGTTGTCACTATTCCTCGTCACAGCCGCTGCTAATCGCCGATGGAAACAAGGGAACGCGAGTAGCAGAGAAAAGAGAGTGAGGCTGGCTACTATTATTGTTGCCATTTCTGTCATCGATCGGTGCTAGAGGGAGAGTTGCCATTGCTGTCGCCTGCCGTTATCGAAGAAAAAGCTTCCGTAGCCGTCGCCGCCTCTAAACCCTAGTCGTGCTACAATTCCATCGCAAATCAGGCAAATAACAATCCTTTTGCTTTACGAATAATCTTTCTTTATTACAAATCTGCTCCTTCTCTCTCTCAAATTCCACCAATACTGTTGAAACCGGGTTATGTTTGGGATTTCGGTGGAAATCGTTGTAAAAGCGAAAATCGGGAAAAATAGGGCTTCGTGCTCTGTTGGGCGTTCGGCTGTTGGTGCATTAAGGGATGAATATGGTAAACGGGTGAATATAAAAACTGTGTATTTTGGCTGGGTGCATGTATATACGGTATATATATATATATATATGTATTTTTATTTATTTATAGATGTAGATATTTGGATTATATTGGTGTAAATATAATGGGAGAATATACGTTGTGTGAGTATTATATTATATACGTATATATATACGTGTACGACTAGAAGTATGGGTGTTTATTTACGCGTAGACAGTATGTATAAATATATCAATATGAATATATATATGTGCGTATATACTAGTAGTGTTATTATGTGTGT
>JAOVVI020006690.1:0-15421 GCA_028571085.2 Nepenthes alata | reverse complement strand
ATGGATATTCAATTTTAGTGCAAGTGTTTAGTTTCTCCTTCTTGACTTCTGGAGTATTCTTGTCACGGCGTTAAACAAGTTGTCTTGCATCCAACTAATGTCCGAGTTCTTTATCACGTGACCTCTCAGGCCACCTTGGACAAATATAAGTCTTGAATGCGACCTCTCGGGCCGCTTGGACGAATCCGAGTTTTAAATTTGACCTCTTGGGCCACTCAGACAAATCCGAGTTTTTTGGAATATGACCTCTTGGGCCGCTCGGAGGTATTCGAATTTTGAATACGACCTCTTGGGCCACTCGGACGAATCCGAGTTTTGGATACGACCTCTTGGGCCGCTCAGACAAATCCGAGTTTTCTCTCCCCCTTTTTGTTTTGTTGTTTTTTTAAGGGGCGAGAGGGCCATCTCACCTAAGGACAACCTAAGTTCGACAGGTTACTTGGATAGCTGGCGATTTATTTTTCACTGGTAGTATCTCATGAGGTGTGTGGCGTTCCAAGTCCGGGACACCAGCTTGCCCTCCTGGGTGCGTAGCTTGTAGGCCCCACCCCGAAGGATGGCAGAGACCAAAAATGGTCCCTCCCAATTCGGGGAGAGCTTGTTTCTGCCGGTGTTTTTCCTTGTGGCCTCCACGCTCCTCAGCACCAGATCCCCAACCTCGAACTGTCGCGCCTTTACCTTCTTATTATAGTAGCCGACAACTCGCTGCTGGTACGCCGCTACCCTGAGCTTGGCCTGGTCGCTGATCTCCTTGAACATGTCGAGGCTTTTTTGAAGTCTCTGGCTGTTGTCAATTGTGCTGAAGCATCCAAACTGTGGACTCGTGAGGCCTATTTCTATTGAAATGACATCCTCGACCCCATTGTAGAGGCTGAAGGGAGTCTCTCTCATGGGTTCTCTGGGTGTCGTCCTGTATGACCAGAGGACTGAGGGCAGCTCATGTACCCATGAGCCCTCGAAACACTCCAGCTTGGTCTTGAGCCCGTACAAGATTGTGCGGTTTATTACCTCCACCTGTCCGTTGTCTTGGGGGTTTGCCACTAATGTGTGGACCAAGTTGATCTTCAGGCTCGTGCAGTACTTAGTGAACCATTTTCTAGTGAACTGTGTCCCGTTGTCGGTTAAATGCACTCTGAGATCCTGAATTTGCACACGATGTTCTTTCGGAGGAACTCAGTGGTATTTTACTCTGTTATCCTTGCTAGGGGTACTACCTCTACCCATTTGGTGAAGTAATCTATCCCTATCATTAGGTACTTCCTCTATCCGGGCATGAGCGGGAGTGGCCCGAGGATGTCGAGCCCCCATTGGGCGAATGGTCACGGAGACTGGAGGGCGGGAGATCTGTGTGGGGGTGATGGCTCATGTTGCTATGGAGTTGGCAGCTCTCACATTTGCAAACGAAGTCCATGCCATCGTACTTCAACGTTGGCGAGTAGTATCCTTGCCTCATGAGTTTAAAGGCCAGGTTCTTCCTTCCGATGTGAGACATGCATATCCTGAGGTGTACCTCCTGGAGGGCATACTCGGCTTCCTCGGGGGTAAGACACTTTAGGTAAGGGGCTGAGAAGCCTTGCCGGTACAACTGGCTATTCATGATTATGTACCACCCCACTGTCCTTTTTACCTTTTTGGCCTCATTTGAATCCTCAGGCAATGTGCCGTCGGATGAATACCTTAGATAAGGAGTCATCCAAGTGTTGCCGTTAGATACTTGCATTACCTCTGGCTCGGGGTCTTCGATGCTGGATCTGTTTACGACATCACGCATTCCTCGAGCATACTATTTTGGATCTTCCAAAGTCGTAGCCCTCGCTAACGTGTCAGCCTTGGCGTTTTCTTCCCTTTGGATGTGGACAAACTTGCCTACCTTGAAGTCCGAGATCATGCTTCTAACTTTGGAGAGGTACTACGAGTTGTTGACGTCAAAGTTTTTGCAAACCTGATTGACGACCAACTCGGAGTCACTGTAAACGACCAAGTTTCTGGCTGAGCATTCCTTGGCCAATCGAAGCCCAGCCAATAAGGCATCATACTCTGTGACGTTGTTGGTGGCCGAGAACCCCAAGGTTAGTGAGAACTTTATCTCCAGCCCCTCGGGCGTGTGCAAAACAACACTAGCTCCGTAGCCATCCTTCATCGAGGAGCCGTCCATGTGCAGGGTCCACGTTGATGCCTTGCTGAACTCATATGCACTAGGTTGGTTCTCATCGCCGCTGGCTAGTGCTATTGTCTCGACAAGGAAGTCTGCGAGGGCCTGTCCCTTCAAAGCTAATCTCAGACGGAACTCAATATCAAATTCTCCTAATTCGACGGCCCACTTGATCAGTCATCCGGATATCTCGGGCTTCTGCAAGATGGCCTTAGTGGCTGGTCGGTCAAGACCACTATCTTGTGTACTTGAAAATATGGCCTGAGCTTCCTCGCGGAATAAACTAGTGCTAAGGCTACATTCTCCACGAGCGGATATATAGTCTCGGCGTCCACAAGAGTCTTGCTTAGATAATACACAGGTTACTGTTTCCCGTGCTGCTCTTGTACTAGAGCTGAGCTTAATGCCTTGTCGGACACGGAGAGATACAGGTACAACTCCTTGCCTAGTTGGGGAGAAGCTAGCAAAGGTGGGCTCGAGAGGTAGCTCTTGAGTCCTCAGAATGCGTCTTCACAGTCATCACTCCACCGAAAGTTTCAGGTTTTTATTCTTCTCAGGACTTTAAAGAACGGTAGGTGCTTCTCGGTCAATTTTGCCAGAAAACAGGAGAGGGCCGCCACTCGTCCGATAAGCTTCTGGACCTCCTCACTGTCCGGGAGACCGCATGTTCAGGATTGCCTGTATCTTCTTTGGATTTGCTTCGATTCATCGATGTGACACAATGTAACCCAAAAATTTTCCTGACGCTACACCGAATGTGCACTTGCTTGGATTGAGCTTCATCTCGTGGGTCCTGAGCATGTGGAAGGTCTCGGCCAAATCCTTTATATGATCGCCGCTTGTCGAGCTCTTGACGAGCATGTCGTCAACATAGACTTCCACGTTCCTGCCCACCTGGTCCTCAAACATCTTATTCACGAGTCGCTGATAAGTTTTGCCCTCGTTCTTGAGGCCAAAGGACATTACCTTATAGCAGTATGTCCCTTGGTCCGTCATGAACGACGTGTGCTCCTCATCCTCGAGACTCATCTTGATCTGATTATGGCCCGAGTATGCGTCCATGAAGCTTAAGAGCTCGTGGCCGGACGTCGAGTTTACAAGTTGGTCAATCTTGGGTAGTGGGAAGCTGTCCTTAGGGCATGCCTTGTTGAAGTCGGTGAAGTCCACGCACATCCTTCATTTTCCACTGTTCTTTTTTTCCATGACCATGTTGGCCAACCAGTCCGGGTATTGCACTTCTCGGACGAACCCGACGTCTAGGAGTTTCTTGACTTCCTCGCGTATGGTGACGAGCTTCTCTGTAGAGTAATTCCTATGCTTTTACCCGACGGGCTTGTGACGAGGATCAATGCCTAGCTTGTGGATCATGATCTCGGAGGATATTCCCGGCATATCACTGGGTGACCAAGCGAACACGTCCGGGTTCTCCCGCAGGAAGCTAATCAGCTAGTCCCGAACGGGCTCTGGCAGCGAGCTTCCTATATGGACGTACTTCTCTGGATCCACCGGATCCAACAGGACTTGGACGATTGGCTCCCCAGGTTGCGCGTGCTGCAGCGTGGTCTCGTTCCTGAGGTTAAGGTCTTCCATTGGTTGTGGAAGGGTCGCTTGCATGGTTTGTGCCAAATAACACATCCGTCCTGTGGATTGATCCCCGAGAACTTTCCCCACACCACACGGGGTTAGAAACTTCATCTTAAGGTGCGGGGTGGAAGTCACCGCACCGAACGCAGCCAAGCATGGGCGTCCGAGTATCGTGTTATAAACCGAGGGCAGGTCCACAACTAGAAAAGTGAGGACCTTGGACGCTTTCCTTGGGTATGTCCCCAAGGTCACCTCTAACTAGATGATACCTTTAACAGGTACTGACTTGTTATCCAGCCCATAGAGTGGCCTTTCTGGCGCTCTCATCTAATTCTTCTTAAGTCCTAATTTGAAATAGGCATCAATGTACAACAAATTCTGGGAGCTTCCATTATTAACAAATACTCATTTCATCCGATAGTCATTTGCTACGTCCGAAATGAGTGTCGTTACAACCAGGGGATCAAAGTGATGAGAAGTTACATGATCCATATCCCTATTGCTAAAGCAGATAACTTCGTCTTCGCCTCCGGGTCCCATCCTCAGCCTCTTTGCTGCTACGAGCTCCTGCCTATTTCCTATGGCCAGCCGGCTCAATATCATGTTTACGACCTCCGCAGCTGCTCTGTTTCTGGGGGGCTCAGCTTCATCATCGCCCGCTGTTTCGAAAGCTTGTCCGGGTCTTTACAGAAAATGGTTGAGGTGTCCCCTCCTAAGCAGCTCCTCTATCTCATTCTACAGAGTCCTGCAGTCCTCCGTGCTGTGGGCCCCGGAGCGGTGGTAGTCACAGTATTTTGTCTAGTCCCCACCCTCCAGGTTCTTTAGCGTCTTTGGCCACTTTAGGAACTTTTCCTCCTAGATTTCCATCAGGATGTTGGTGCGGGTGTCGTTTAGTGGCGTAAAGTGCATAGGTCGTGGCTCTCTCCGGGCATTCTATTCGATCTTGTGCTGCTTCTTTGTTGCCTGAGGAATCTGATAGTCCTCGACCTTCCTCTTGTCTTCTGCCGCCTTTTGATGAGGGTGCTCGTCCCTCTCTGGCCGCTTGGCGTCGTTGGCCTCTTCGGCTGTGATGTATGCCTTGGCCATAGCCTTGGCCTCCACAAAGGTCTGGGGACCCTTATAGATGAGGTGCTTGAAGAAGGCACCTTCCTCGAGAGCCGAGAGAAAAGCGTTTAGCTTTATCTCATCGCTCAATTTTGGAATTTGCCTGGCCTTAGCTGCAAATCGGGCCAGGAATCCCCTCAGGCTCTCCCTAGCACCTTGCTTGATCCGGGTGAGGTGCCAAGGCTGCTTCTCCACCCTCCTGCTGGAGGTAAATTGAGAGAGGAAGGCTGTTGCCAAGTCGCTGAAGTCGCGGATGGAGTCCGCCGGCATCCCGTAGAACCATATCCTTGCGTCCCCTTTTAAAGTAAAGGGGAAGCATTGGCACATGGTTGTCTCATCCAAACCTTGCAGGCTCAGATGCTCCCGGAAGTGGTTGAGGTGATCCATGGGATCAGCGCTGCCGTCGTACACCTCCAGGTTTGGCATTTTGAACTTTGGAGGGAGTGTCCTTGTTTTGATCTCTATTGAGAATGGGAACTGGAGCGCATTAGCTCCTCCCCTGCTGCTCCCTCCGAGGACTCGGTTCTATCCTCTTTCTATCCTCTCCTCCACTCGAAGTGGGGCAGTTGCCTTCTTCTCATTGAGGTAATGTCTCAACTTGTAAAGCTCTCAATCCGTACGGTGCTCGGGGGCTGCCCGGACTCCTTGTGGGAGAGCATCCCACGGGATCGCCTCTTGGTTGCTACGTCCACGGCGGCTCTGTTGGGTCCCAGAGTTGCACCTCTCTAGGCTTTCTTCTTAGACCCGAGGACTCAGATGGCCCTCCAGCTCACGTGGGGCCCTGCTGCTGGAGGCCGCTTGGGTCATCGGGTTTTCATGCTAGCTTGGTGGCTTCTCACGGTGATCTCTCTCCCTGTCCCTGCCTTGGGATGTTCCAACCTGGGAGGCCCATGAAGGGGATCCTCTCACCCGCTCGTTAATCTTAGAGCAGAGTGTCTCGAAGGCTTTGGACATGCCTTCCATTTTGGCGCCAAGGCCCTGGCCACTGGATTAGGGTGGTTTTCCATCCCAACGCTGGGGTCGGGGCTGCTATTGTGTGAGGTCACCTCACTGACAGGTGCACTAGCCTTCGCTCTCGTGTTCACCATTCTGGATCTTGGAGTGGGAGTCGTTGCGGTGTTTCTGTATGTTTTTATGAAGATATGAAAAGCATACTTTCAGTTTCTTCCCACAGATGGCGTCAATGTTGCGTCTGCATATTTCGGTCGTCGTATAACCAGAGTCCGAGTCCTCTTTTTAAGCTCGTGGACCGACAAAATAGTGCAACACAAGAGAAATCGTTAAGTTCGACGAGGACAACATTTCAGGAAGAAAAATGAGACGAGGGCACAAGGCGCGAGGACTTTATGTGAAAAACCCTTTTGAGTGAAAGGGGGAAAAAATCACGGTGGCGGACACTAGATCCGGGAGGTTTCACTATAGTGAAAATAGAGTTCAACTGGAAACTGTGGCACGATTTGTTGCCATAGAGAGTTATAAGGCGAGAGGTCTTGCCCTCTCTTCTCTTTTCTCTTTTCTTCTCTCTTGGAAGTTGTTTACAATATGTGTGCAAATGACAATTGTTGGAATCATTCTCTCGTTGCCTGAATAGGGTATTTATAGAGGGGAATCATGCTGTTGGCATGGGGACACGTGGCGTTGGCGTGTGCAGGGTTGCCTATCACCAACTCTGTTGATGCGACGTGTCATGGACGCCTACCACTAACTATGCGTATCCGACATGTGAGGTGCCGTTACACCCATCATAATGGCGCGTGCTCTGAGCGCCGTGATTTCCCACAGGAGGCATGTTACAGAGAACGCGTGCTCCTTGGTAATAGTGAATCATCTGAGCTGGCGCGTCCGGTCATCTTGGACCCTTTTTTCCCTTGTCCTGAGGGCCCAGAGGTGATGAGACTGTCTTCGTCCTCAGAAAGCCCTTTGGGTCTAAGCCTGATTCTCGGGCTTATTGAGTTAGGTTCTCGGACGTTTCGCTTGCCAAAGGTCATCAAAATTTTATTAATGACGTCAGCCCCTCATAGCGTCCTCGTGCCTCTTGGGTCAAATTGGCCTCTCGAACTATTGTCACCATTTGGTCTTCTTGGGACGCTAGCCCAAGTCCTCAAACTTCTAAGGCCAACTTAATTTCTTGGGCTAAGTTAGGCTTTTGGGCCTCTTTGGGCCAGCTCTTTCTCGTAATCCTCGTGGTCCATGGTTGTGGCTTTGGGCCTTCCTTTCTGGGCCTTGGGTGCCGAGACTCATCTATTATTATTTAAATAAAAATCTCAAAAATAGGACCATAACATATGATAGGTGTGATGATCTATAGGCTGGCTCAAAAACTTAGCCTGTAGAAAGAGGAAAAGACTAAATAATAGTGGCCCACTGTACGACCTTTCAAGCCCAAGCCCAGAAGGCAATGCAATTGGCCTAAGCGGGTTGGCTCGAAACCGCCCAATAGAAAATGGGTAATTAGATGTTCCAATATATTGAGACCACATAGTAAAAGAAAAGCCGCTCTACCATCAAACATACCCAATCTAAAGCCACTTAACCCACGAGTGCATCCTTCTCACAAGCCACTTTTCGTAAAGAGTACACCTTCTAAAAAGGTGCTCCCAATCGAGCGCACCTCTCGAAGCCCAATCCTCCAACCAACACTCAATTTCCTCCATTCGTGCAATCATTTTTTTGGTAAGTAAGTAAAGTGCATTAAAATTAAAAAAAATATAAAATTGTGTTCTAACTCCCACTGTTTTTCTGACTTAAAGTAAGAACAGAGTCGATGGGGCATATCCCGATCCTCACGATCATGTCATGAAAACATTGAGACTTTACGACTTCATTATCGAACAGAATACCAAACTGCCTATGTAAATAAATATATATAAAAATATATGATTTACTAAGGCAACTTAACATCTCAACCTTGGACGCCGGGCAGCAAAGATTTTCTCCTCCAAATCGTTCAAACTGATGACCAGAATAGCAAGCCATACATGCTACAGCTGGCAGCCAACGTGATCCATACATGCTGGGCTGCGTTGAGACCAGTCAATATCCTCCTCACAGCACACCAAAAATGTATTCCCATTCTGGTCATCCAGTTGACCGAAAACCAAAGCAAACCTTCCATGCTTCGTCATCAGCCTCCAATCAGGACACCCTGTTGAGTAGAATGACGCAGCAATCCTTCCATGCTTCGTCGGCAGCCAATGCGATCCAAGGCTTAGGCCGAAATCCCAGCAATTACAGCAGATGGATTCAAACCGGCAAATACAGGCCACGTTAGCATAGCCCCAAACCGGCCGCACCTCCAGATCGGCAAAGAATAAACAGCAGCTATACTGGGTGAATTGATTCACAACAGCAGACTACCGAACCAGGCAACGCAGCCATTCGACCTCCATCAATTCAGAAGGAACTCCAAAACAGCACAGCAGACTCGAACCAGCATATTTTGCATTATGATGCAAATCGGCAAAATTGCCATCCAACATAAACAAGTGCAAACCAGAAAAATCCACCAATCCCGTAATTTGCACCATTCCGTCAAATTGCATAGCATCAGGAGCAACCAAAATCATACACACATCAAAAATCGACGGAACGCCAAAAATTTATATATAAACTAACCACATAAACTCAAGCTAAGCAAGAGAAGGAGCAGGGGGTGAGCGCCTCTTCTTACGCCTTTTGGACTTTGAGAGGGAAGAAGGGGAATCTCCACCATCATTGGAAGGGGATAAACCTTCTCAATCCACCTCATTTGTGCAATCATGCACCTTATATTTCTTAATCTTTCTCTCTATCAAAGAAGGATTTATGGTTTGAGCATTAGAAGACATATCAGGGAGTGAATATTGTATATCTCTGACCTCCTCTTTATTTATTATGGTATACAGGATTCAAATTTATTGTAGATAGAGATCAAACCTGCTTTAGTTTCACCTACTGGCAAGACAAATAATTCCCTAATTTGTAAGATAATCTGGATCTAATGACGTATCATTAACGCCGTCTGTGAAAAATGACTAAAAGTCTAACCGCAATGCCTACAAAAATAGACATGGTTAATACCAAGGCACAAGTGAGCGTACCAATCAGAGATGTCGTCTCTTGTGGTGACAACCCCTTCACGAGTAGTCATGGGAACGAATGAGCGACCCCTGATGTGCATATGCTCACTGCCTAGATGGATATCTATCCAAACTGCTCTAAACAATTTGCACTCGCTTAGATGGTCAATAGCTAGGGGCTCCCTCCTCCCACTCCTAGACTTCAGCATCCAAGAGGAGAAATCAGAGGAAGAGATAGCCCACCGATAAGACCCAACAGCCTGACAACCTTGAGGTCCGAACGACGATGAGCAACAAGGCCCAGACACGGCTAGAGGGATGACTAAGTCATGGAGCCCGGGATGAAAGTCTAGAGCGGTGGAATCCACGTTGCATCCGTGACAACCGGAGACCCCAACCCAAGAAAAGGCTACATACAATTCCCAGTTGAGGAGGGCCCACAGCTGCCCCATCCAGCAGATCTATTTAAACCATTCCAAGTTAAGAACATTCCTTAACTCCAAAAGGATTGTGTCCTTATTTCAAGTAGAGGAGAGAATAAGGAAGATCAAACAACCGTTCAAAGGAAGCACTGACAAACACTTAACTGACCTGAGAAGGCTACCATTAACAAGGGAGATTTGGATGTGGTCACTCTCTCACAAATTCAAAATGCTGACCTTGGAACCTTTTGACAAAAATTTCGATTCGAT
The DNA here is from genome assembly GCA_028571085.2 of Nepenthes alata. Lineage (NCBI taxonomy): Eukaryota > Viridiplantae > Streptophyta > Magnoliopsida > Caryophyllales > Nepenthaceae > Nepenthes > Nepenthes alata. Next base: position 5,831 of record JAOVVI020006690.1, on the reverse strand, counting down.
GGACCATCTGAATCACTTTCATACTCTATTGGGCTTTTAGGGCCTTAATGATGTTGCCATGCGTATGTGATTTCCTTTGACACTCAAAGGAGACGCTCAAATTTGGTTCTACCGCCTACAGCCAAACTTAATTTGAATGTTCCAAGAATTGGCCGACGACATCTTGACGCGGTTTGCCTCCACCAGAAGGGAGGAGGAGCATCCTTGACATCTTGTCCGCATCCGATAATAGCCAAATGAAAGTCTAAAGCGCTACTTGGTCCAATTCAACACAGAGGCACGAAAGATATTCAAGCTAACCGACGAGGTGAAACTAAATTCCTTTATGGTGACTGTACAGTTAGGTGACTTCTTCAAACACTTGGTCCAACAAGAGTCCAAGATCTTTCTTGAGGCGGAGAATATCGTTTTTTGATATGTAAGTAAATTTTATAAATGAAAAGAAAAAGTACAAAATCAATGTTCTATCTCCAAGTGATTTGCTGACTTGGATTTAGAACAAAGATGCAGGAGCATCCCTCGAAAACTGTGGAACATATCACGAAACCAGATAAAGATAAAAACTGAAAATGTTACATTTGCCAAAGGCCCTCAATCAAGAAAGTCAGAACAGTGGGTCCAAATTCAATCCGAACCCCACTCGGCAATGTGCCGGAGTTATCGGCCCAAAGGAGATCACTTTGCAACTCAGGCATTTGCATCGCGGTCGTTTGCATCTCGGACGTTTGCAGCAAACAAAGCCATATTCACCTCGGTTGATTGCATCATGGCATTTAGCAAATCCTTCGGCCAAAAGTATCTCGGATAATTACATCTCGGTTCTTTGCAGAGAACACGACCCTTTTTGCTCGGTCATTTGCATCACGACTACTCAGCCAAAAACGGCTATGTGCATATCGGCATTTAGTAGACTACTCGGCTAAGTAGATGACTCGGCCATTTGCAACTCGAAATGACAAGTGTACAAGTCTAGGTCGATCGTTTACAGCACCACGGCCATTTGGAAAGGCGATAGTCCAGAACAAGTCAATGTATACCTCAGGTAGTATGTATCACCTCGGTCAATTACCAGGCAATGGCAAACTTCGACGTCCCCAGTCCTGACTGCAATGTCCTCACCATAAGCACAACTTCAACAGTTTATTAACAATACACTTCAGCATTCCTCCAGCTCGATAGTGGAATGCTCCGTCTTGTCAGAAGAGCTCCGTTACTTTGCATCGTGACAAAAGGAATGATTTCCAGTTTGTGACGAATCACAAAAGTGATTAAATTTATCACTTGGGATTCATTCTAAGGCACCGAATGTTTGAAAATTTACTGGTTTCTTTCTTTCCAAATATTGTATATAGTTGCACCTAGGGTGAGGCGGAAACAGAGTTCTTTTAGGTTTTTCCCTTCCATTTATATGCAACCTAGATAATGTTGGTACGCCATTCTGTATATGGCCAGCTAATTCCAACCTTGTGGCGCTTCATTCACCACACTTTCGAAGAGAAAGGGCAAGTAATGAATAGATGTTCTTGACTTTCGATTCCTTTGTTACACAGAATGCAGGTTAACGGTTGATGAATGAACGCGCTAATACGATCCTGGGTGCTAAGTCTTTGGCGCATAACCAGCCAAAGAATAAAAGTATGAGCCGGAATGTACTTAGGGCCCGAGACAATATTAAACCGATCCACTTTTCCTTTGGGCTCCTAGAATAACGCATATGATGATTTGGTCGAGAAAACACCAGAGCTACCGTCACACCATTGAACAACATCTCTACGGGAGAAATCCGGTTTATAATGTGGCATGCTTTCTATAATCGCTGCAACCTCCATGTCAAAATGATTTGGCCACTTCCATTCTCCTTGGTGGATGATATCCTTTACTTTTGCATCAGCAGGCATACCAGTTACACACCTGACTCTCTCGTTGTACCGCTCACAAAGTGGTCTAAGCGGGTGCCAATAATCCAGCTATAGGAATGTGTCAACACCATTACCGATATGGTAGCGAATCTCGGGACGCAGGATAGGATGAGAAGAAGTGGTTAGAGTGCGTGGAGCACCACCATTAGGTGTCGACAAATGAGAAGAAGAGGAATGAAGATAACACCAACTCTTGAGATCCTAGGAAGCAGCTAAGGATTAAGCTGGGCGTCAGAAGAGAGTTTAGGTCCCTGAACTTGATTCCACTAAATAATACCTAGAGGAACATTCTTATGCATATCATAGACAAAACGTTCTTGAAGTGGCCGAAGTAGCCCAAGAGGAGATCAATCAAAATATTGCTTTAACCATCGATCTTCGGGTCACAACACTGAAGACTGTTGGACTCTACAGAAGGAGTCAGGGCCTTCATCTCGAAAGGGCACCTCACCTGATTTCTGTAGAACCTAGGGCAAGTCCCCGATGGAGCAGGGGAAGACGATCTAAAGTAACAATGGCAGCTGAGAAGTCAAATCACGGCTGGGGTAGTCAACGTGGTAACCACGATACCTACGAAGAGCAACACTCCATACCTCTCGAAGAAAACTTCTAGCATCAAGAAGCTGAGTGTAGGAGTTAGGAATGATATCATTAGTTTTAGTGATGATGATATGACACATGTAATATCTCTCCATACTGATCATTTAGTTGTATCTACACTCATTTCAAACAGTACGATTGATTGTTAATTGAAATGAGTTTTTATTGATAATAAAAGCTTAAAAATTTTACTATATCTCGATACTTACTATAAACTCAGATTAAAAAAGAATGAGACAAAATTAGTCAAGGAACCTTTATATGGGGTGGACAATGAACCCATAAAGTCTAGGGAACTATTTAGCTAAAGGTCACACTAGGAATTTATCCAAGGATGGCATCCCGCAAGCTCACGTTCCTAGAAGTCGACCTATCATCGGTCTATAATGTAATCCTTGGACAACTCTACCTAATAGTATTCGGAGTAGTGATATCGATTCTACATCTAAAAGTGAAGTTCTTGACATCATGAGGTGTCGGAGAAGTCTTAAGCGACCATGTGACCGGTCGGACGTGCTATTTATCCCAAATTACCCAGGTGACTCCTAACCAGTCGGTTGAAGATTTTGATCTCCAGAACTAAGCGACTATACAGCAAGTACAATTTGGCGAGTCGACCGATCATATCCCTCTAGATCCTAGTGAGCTCAAAAGATGTGTTTAGGTCGGAATCTCATTGACAAGCCACTTACACGATCAATTTATAACTTTTCTCCAGTAAAACTCTAATGTATTCAGATGGACTCCCACCGACATGCTAGGATTTCAATCAGAATAATGGTCCATAAGTCGGGCCTCAATCTCGATCACTATCCTGTTAGGTAAAGTGGAGAAACAATTTCATCGAGAAGTTGATTGCCATACGCGAAGAGGTGAAGAAGTTACTTGATGCAGGTTTTGTAAGGGAGGTCTATTATCCAAACTAGCTGTCAAATGTAGTCCTCATCAAAAAGAGCAATAAAAATAGAGGATGTGTGTTGACTTTACTGATGTGAATAAGGTATGTTCGAAAAATAGTTTCCCACTACAAAGGATTAACTTACTGGTAGACTTTACATCCAGGTATGAGCTACTCAACTTCATGGATACTTGGGTTATAAACAAGTCCGGATGAGTTTAAAAGAGAAATAATACACTTCTTTTATGACATACCAGGGAATGTATTGTTACAAAGTTATACCATTTAATTTGAAGAGTGTAGGAACCACGTACTAATGGTTCGTAAACAAAATGTTCGAGTCCCAAATCGAACTGAGTACGAAGGTGTATGTGGATGGAATACTCATCAAAAGTAGAGCAATCGATGACCATATTCGTAACCTTGGTGAGGCCTTCGAAGTACTCTAGGCACACCAGATGAAGTTAAATTCGTCCAAGTGTACCTTTGAAATATCTTATGGAAAATTTTTAAGCTTTATAGTCTCTCAGTGGGGAATCGAAGTAAACCTTGAGAATGTGAAAGCCACCGTGGATATGAGCTGCCTTGTACTATGAAGGAAGCCTAAAGGTTCACTAGGTGACTCACAACACTCTCCTGTTTCCTGGCAAAATTAGTAGAAAAGTATCTTCTTTTCTTTAAGGCCTTGAGAGGAATAAAGGTGAGTGGCTTCCCGTGGATGGCTGACTACTAAGTAGTCTTCCAATAACTGAAGGAATACTCCGCTAGCCCCCCTCTCTTGACGTTACCTCAAGAAGGTGAAGAATTATACTTATACATTACAGTTTCGGATACAACACTAAATTTAATCCTGATTAGGCAGTAGTCTAAGATACAACAACCAGACTACTATGTTAGCAAAGTTCTAATTAACACAGAGACTCGTTACTCGTACGTCGAAAAGATTGCTCTAGCGCTTGTTTATTTCATTAGGAAATTATGACCGTACTTTCAAGCACTTAAAGTTGTTGTCCTTACGTAGTAGCCACTAAAGGGATCTTGCAGAGATTCAACATATCTAGATGACTAGTCAAATGAGCCATTGAATTGGGTGAATTTGATGTGAAATTTTGACCGCGGTTGGTCATAAAAGTTAGGCCCTCGCAAATTTTATAGTGGAAAAGACAATTCCAATTTCGGACGCCCCCAACTCAAGTGAAGGCACTAGCCATCAAGAAGAAGCGCCGATCTGGATATTACACATGGATGGATCATTGATTCAATTAGGAAGTGGAGTAGACATGGTTTTAAGGACTCCAGATGGGTCAGAGATGAAATACTTGATGACCCTCGAATTCCTAGCCACCAACAATGTCACCGAGTACAAAGCATTTTTGGCCTAACTCGGGCTAGCAAGAGAATGCTCGGGGAGGAACCTAGTCATCTATAGTGACTCGGAGCTAATCGTCAAACTGGTCCTCAAATATTTTGTGGTGTTTAGCCCTTTGATTGTGAAATATCTTGTTAGAGAGAAAGGCCTAGTCCAAACACATGACAAGATCCAAATAATCCATATCCTGAGGGAGGACAATTGGAAGGCAGATCAACTGACAAAAGTAGTGGCAACTGGCAATTCCGAACAATACACCCGAAACATGCAAGAAGTTCTTGCTCTCCTGAGTGTAGAAGAGCCAGAATGAGAGGTGTTACAGTTCTCTAACAATGAAAATTGGATGACCTGTATAGAGGTACCTCACCGATGGCCTTCTACCGAAACATCAAGAGGAAGTCAAGCGCATAAAGAAGACGAGAAGAAGTTTCCTTCATGGATAGAAACTGTACCGACAAGGGTACCTAACCCCCTACATGTAGTGTCTCATATTAGAAGAAGTTGACTACGAGCTAAGCGAGGTGCATCTGGTATCTATGGATCTCACATCAGAGGTAAGAATTTGGCATTCAAACTTATGCGACAGGGCTACTACTGGTTGACGATGACGGAAGATGCCGTGAAATTCTTGATTAAATATGAGAGTTGCCAAATCCATGGCAATGTTCCTCATTAGCCACACATAAAACTTTAGGCCCTATAGTCGCCACAGATCTTCGCATAGTGGGGGCTGGACACACTCGGCCCACTACCCAATGCTTTCGGGTAAAGAAAATTCGTCATAGTCGGTATCAACTACTTTACAAAATGGGTAGAAGCATCCCCACTTGCACGGATAACAGAACAGAATGCAATAAAATTCGTTTGACAAAGTATCATATATAGATTTGGGATTTTTGAGATCATACTGGTTGACAGCAAAACCTAATTGACATGCAAACGCTTCATCAGGTACTGTACGAGTTTGAAAATTTGGTTGGTTCACCTTTCGTCACCTACCTTTAAGCGAACAGGCAAATGAAAGTAACGAATCGACCGCTGTTAC